>ONZH01028001.1:0-147684 GCA_900303285.1 Rhinella marina
AGAGAGGGCCTGTAGGGTGGACCTCCGGAAAAATTGTTTGGAGAGAGGGCCTGTAGGTGGACCTGTGGAAAATTGTTTGGAGAGAGGGCCTGTAGGTGGACCTCCGGAAAAATTGTTTACAGAGAGGGCCTGTCAGTGGACCCCCGGAAAAATTGTTTGAAGAGAGGGCCTGTAGTGGACCTCCGGAAAAATTGTTTACAGAGAGGGCCTGTCAGTGGACCCCCGGAAAAATTGTTTGAAGAGAGGGCCTGTAGGTGGACCTCCGGAAAAAATTTTTTTGGCGAGAGGACCTGTAGGGGCCTCCGGAAAAAATTGTTTAGAGAGAAGGCCTGTAGGTGGACTTAAGAAAAATTATTTAGAGAGAGGGCCTGTAGGTGGACCTCTGGAAAAATTGGTTTGAAGAGAGGGCCTGTAGGGGGCCTCCTGAAAAATTGTGGTAAAAGAGTGCCAGTTGGACCTCTAAAAAATGGCGTTTTTTTGGTCAGCGTTAGGCAAGACGACAAGGAGAGGAGTAGGAGGAGTAGAGAAGAGGAATCGTATACATAGGTAATGTAAATCTTTAGCTGCTTTCCCCCGGAGGAGATTGAATTCCGGTGAAATCCAGGATTTGTTCATTTTAATAAGCGTCAGCCTGTCAGCGCTGTCAGTTGACAGGTGTGTACGCTTATCGGTGATGACGCCACCAGCTGCACTGAATACCCGCTCTGACAGCACGCTAGTGGCAGGGCAGGACAGCACCTCCAAGGCGTACAGCGCCAGTTCAGGCCACGTGTCCAGCTTTGAAAACCCAGTAGTTGTATGGAGCAGAGTGATCGCTACGGACGTTGGTATGGTCAGCTAGGTACTCCCTCACCATCTTTCTGTACAGCTCCCCCCTACTCTGCCTAGACTGGGGACAGGTGACAGTGTCTTGCTGGGGTGACATAAAACTGGCAAAGGCCTTGGAGAGCGTTCCCCTGCCAGTGCTGGACAAGCTGCCTGCTCGCCTCCTCTCCCCCCGCTACTTGACCCACAGAACCACACCCTCTGCCGCTAGCGGTGTCAGATGGAAAGGATTGTTTCAGCTTGTGCACCAGGGGCCTGTTGATATTGATTCACTCTCATACTCCTTTCCTCACAGGGATGAGAGTGGAAAGGTTCTGCTTGTACCGTGGGTCCAGGAGAGTGAACACCCAGTAATCGGTGTTTTGAAAAAATGCTTCTAACGCGAGGGTCACGGGATAGGCAGCCTAACATGAAGTCTGCCATGTGTGCCAGAGTCCCAACACGCAAGAATTCCCTCTCCTCACTGTCCTGACTCTCCATTTCCTTCTCCTCCTCCTCCAAGTCCTCCTCTTCAGCCCATACACGCTCAAGAGTTAAGGACTGAGCACTGGTACCCTCTACTGTCTCGCCGACATTCTCCTCCTCTTCTTCCTCATCCTCATCCCCCTCCTCCGATACGCGCTGAGAAACAGACGGAGGGTGCTCTGGCTATCAAACGACGTATCTTCCTCCACCGTCTCTTGTGACAAGCGCAAAGCATCCGACTTGATGCTGAGCAGTGAGTTTTTCAACAGGCAAAGCAGGGGGATGGTGAGGCTGATAATGGCGGCATCGCCGCTGACCATCTGTGTTGACTCCTCAAATTTGCTCAACACCTGGCAGATATCAGACATCCACGTCCACTCCTCATTGTAGACTTGAGGAAGCTGACTGACCTGACTACCAGTTTCTGGTGGAAGTTTGACATCTGGCAGTGTTACAATCGCTCTGCGCTGCTGGTAAACTCTGGATAACATCTTTAATGTCGAATTCCATCTTGTGGGCACGTCGCACAACAGTCGGTGAGCGGGCAGTTGTAGGCGGCGCTGCGCTGCCCTGAGAGTGGCAGCATCTGTGGTCGACTTGCGGAAATGCGCACAGATGCGGCGCACCTTGGTGAGCAAATCAGACAGATTGGGGTATGTCTTGAGGAACCGCTGAACTATTAGAATTGAACACGTGGGCCAGGCATGGCTCATGTGTCAGTCTGCCGAGTTGCAGAGCCGCCACCAGGTTACGCCCGTTGTCACACACAACCATGCCTGGCTTGAGGTTCAGCGGTGCCAGCCACAGATCGGTCTGTGCCGTGATACCTGTAACAGCTCTTGGGCGGTGTGCCTTTTGTCACCTAAGCTCAGCAGTTTGAGCACCGCCTGCTGGCGCTTACCCACGGCACTGCTGCTGCACCTAGAGCTACCGACTGAAGGCGCTGTGCCCACGGATGGTAATTCGGAGGAAGAGGTGGAGGAGGAGGAGGGGTCGGAGAAGGAGGCATAGTACGTCTGAGAGACCGTGACCGAGGTAGGTCCCGCAATCCTTGGTGTGGGCAATACATGAGCGGCCGCAGGGTCAGTCTCGGTCCCAGCCTCCACCAAGTTAACCCAATGTGCCGTCAGTGAGATATAGTGTCCCTGCCCGGCAGCACTTGTCCACGTGTCCGTGGTTAGGTGGACCTTCTCTGAAACAGCGTTGGTCAGGGGCACGGATGATGTTCTGTGACACGTGCTGGTGTAGGGCTGGGACGGCACATCGGGAAAAATAGTGGCGGCTGGGAACCGATACCGAGGGGCAGCCACCGCCATGAGATTGCGAAAGGCCTCGGTCTCTACCAGCCTATAGGGCAGCATCTCCAGGCTCAGCAATTTGGAGATGTGGACGTTCAGGGCTTGGGCATGTGGGTGGGTGGAACTGTATTTCTCTTGCGCTCCAGTGTCTGCTGTAAAGACAGCTGAACGCTGCACTGGGACACATTGGTGGCCACTGTGGAGGATCGTGGAGGCGAAGGTGTGGTTTTCCGGCGGGAGGCGCTCATGCCGGGGTCCTGAGCAGGGAGTTGACTAGCAGAGGCAGCGAGTGACACAGGGGAAGGAGCAGTGGTGTGACCCGCAGGAGGTGAACGGCTTTGGTTCCATTGAGTGGGAGTGTTTAGCACTCATATGCCTGCGCATGCTGGTGGTGGTTAGGCTAGTAGTGGTGGCACCCCTGCTGATCCTGGTGTGGCACAGGTTGCACACCACAGTTCGTCGGTCATCCTCACTTTCTTTAAAGAACCTCCAGACTTGCGAACATCTAGGCCTAGCCACGGGAGCTTCACTATGTGAAACAGTTGCTGCTGATGCACCAGCTCTGGACCTGCTTCTCCCTCTGGCCACACCACTGCCTCTTCCAACCTGTTCTGGTGCAGCACTCGCCTCCTCCTCAGAAGCACTGTCTTCACTCGGCTTATCAACCCAGCTTGGGTCAGTCACCTCGTCATCCTCCGATTCCTCAGTCTGCTCCCCCCTCGGACTTTCTGCCCTGACAACAACTTCACCACTGTCTGACAACCGTGTCTCCTCATCGTCCGACACCTCTTTACACACTTCTTCCACTAAGTCAACAATGTCATCATCATCACCCACAGACTGCGACAGTGGGAAAACTTGGGCATCGGGAACGAGGTCAGCAGCAACCTGAGAAGTGGTTTGTGGCTCTGGGAAGGGTCCAGAAAACAGTTCCTCAGAGTATGCCGGATCACATTCCAAATTTTCCTGGGAGGGGGCAGACTGGGGGGAAGGAGGTTGAGGTGGAGGAGCCAGAGGAGTGCTCCCTTGGGTAACGTGGGTGGACTGCGTGGAAGACTGACTGGTGGACAAATTACTTGAAGCATTGTCCGCAATCCATGACACCAGCTGTTCGCACTGTTGTGGTTTCAACAGTCCTCTACCTCGTGTCCCTGTAAGTTGAGACATGAAGCTAGGGAGTGTATCTCTGCGGCGTTCCCCTGCTCCCTCATCAGCAGGTACTGTCTCACCCTGCCCAGGACCATGGCCTCTGCCCCCTGCAGTAATTGAATGCCCACGCCCACGCCCTCGTCCTCGACCCTTAGCCCTGGGGTTCAACATTTTCTGTATATAAGTGTATTATATAAAAAAAAATTAAATAAATGGGCCTGCTGTACTGAAACCCACAAACTTGTTCAATCTGAACAAGAAAATATATAGGTGGATAAGTTAGAGCAAAATTACGTATGTTATTACGTACCGTGCAGTATGGAGCAATTACACTGAAGCTATTAGATTAGGCAGACTTGGTCTGCTTAATTGCAACCCAGACAAATGTCACACAGAGATTTTTGTAATGTAGCTGTATAAGTGAGAGTAAAAGACCTTTTTTACTGACGTGACGTACAGAATGGGTCACCTGGACAGAAAATACGGATTGTGGTGACTGGAAAGCTGAACTGTGACACACAGAATGGTTCCACACAGCTGTATGAAATGGATTTGTATCACTGAGATAAAAGAACAAAAAAACTATTTTTTTAATTTTTTTTTCATATACAGTACAGACCAAAAGTTTGGACACACCTTCTCATTCAAAGAGTTTTCTGTATTTTCATGACTATGAAAATTGTAGATTCACACTGAAGGCATCAAAACTATGAATTAACACATGTGGAATTATATACTTAATAAAAAAGTGTGAAACAACTGAAAATATGTCTTATATTCTAGGTTCTTCAAAGTAGCCACCTTTTGCTTTGATTACTGCTTTGCACACTCTTGGCATTCTCTTGATGAGCTTCAAGAGGTAGTCACCTGAAATGGTATTCCAACAGTCTTGAAGGAGTTCCCAGAGATGCTTAGCACTTGTTGGCCCTTTTGCCTTCACTCTGCGGTCCAGCTCACCCCAAACCATCTTGATTGGGTTCAGGTCTGGTGACTGTGGAGGCCAGATCATTTGGCGTAGCACCCCATCACTCTCCTTCTTGGTCAAATAGCCCTTACACAGCCTGGAGGTGTGTTTGGGTCATTGTCCTGTTGATAAATAAATGATGGTCCAACTAAACGCAAACCGGATGGAATAGCATGCCGCTGCAAGATGCTGTGGTAGCCATGCTGGTTCAGTATGCCTTCAATTTTGAGTAAATCCCCAACAGTGTCACCAGCAAAGCACCCCCACACCATCACACCTCCTCCTCCATGCTTCACGGTGGGAACCAGGCATGTAGAGTTCATCCGTTCACCTTTTCTGCATCGCACAAAGACACGGTGGTTGGAACCAAAGATCTCAAATTTAGACTCATCAGACCAAAGCACAGATTTCCACTGGTCTAATGTCCATTCCTTGTGTTCTTTAGCCCAAACAAGTCTCTTCTGCTTGTTGCCTGTCCTTAGCAGTAGTTTCCTAGCAGCTATTTTACCATGAAGGCCTGCTGCACACAGTCTCCTGTTAACAGTTGTTGCAGAGATGTGTCTGCTGCTAGAACTCTGTGTGGCATTGACCTGGTCTCTAATCTGAGCTGCTGTGAACCTGCGATTTCTGAGGCTGGTGACTCGGATGAACTTATCCTCCGCAGCAGAGGTGACTCTTGGTCTTCCTTTCCTGGGGCGGTCCTCATGTGAGCCAGTTTCTTTGTAGCGCTTGATTGTTTTTGAGACTGCACTTGGGGACACTTTCAAAGTTTTCCCAATTTTATGGACTGACTGACCTTTATTTCTTAAAGTAATGATGGCCACTCGTTTTTCTTTACTTAGCTGCTTTTTTTCTTGCCATAATACAAATTCTAACAGTCTATTCAGTAGGACTATCAGCTGTGTATCCACCTGACTTCTGCCCAACACAACTCATGGTCCCAACCCCATTTATAAGGCAAGAAATCCCACTTATTAAACCTGACAAGGCACACATGTGAAGTGAAAACCATTTCAGGTGACTACCTCTTGAAGCTCATCAAGAGAATGCCAAGAGTGTACAAAGCAGTAATCAAAGCAAAAGGTGGCTACTTTGAAGAACCTAGAATATAAGACATATTTTCAGTTGTTTTACACACTGTTTTGTTAAGTATAAAATTCCACATGTGTTAATTCATAGTTTTGATGCCTTCAGTGTGAATCTACAATTTTCATAGTCATGAAAATACAGAAAACTCTTTGAATGAGAAGGTATGTCCAAACTTTTGGTCTGTACTGTATATTTTTTTTTTAACGTGACGTGCAGAAACTATCAGAGAGCAAACTCAGCCCCTGCTGACTGTGGCTATTTTGACTACAACCCAGACAAATGTCACACAGAGATTTTTGTAATGTAGCTGTATAAGTGAGAGCAAAAGACCTTTTTTAATGACGTGACGTACAGAATGTGTCACCTGGACAGAAAATACGGATTGTGGTTTGTAT
This sequence comes from Rhinella marina, assembly GCA_900303285.1. NCBI lineage: Eukaryota > Metazoa > Chordata > Amphibia > Anura > Bufonidae > Rhinella > Rhinella marina. Next base: position 6,186 of record ONZH01028001.1, read on the forward strand.
ATAGGTGGATAAGTTAGAATAAAATTACGTATGTTATTACGTACCGTGCAGTATGGAGCAATTACACTGAAACTATTAGATTAGGCTGACTTGGTCTGCTTAATTGCAACCCAGACAAATGTCGCACAGAGATTTTTGTAATGTATCTGTATAAGTGAGAGCAAAAGACCTTTTTTACTGACGTGACGTACAGAATGGGTCACCTGGACAGAAAATACGTATTGTGGTGACTGGACAGCTGAACTGTGACACACAGAATGGTTCCACACAGCTGTATGAAATGGATTTGTATCACTGAGATAAAACAACAAAAAAACTATTTTTTTATATATATTTTTTTTTTTATATTTTTTTATATATATATATATATATATATTTTTTTTTTTTGACGTGAAGAAACTATCAGAGAGCAAACTCAGCCCCTGCTGACTGTGGCTATTTTGACTACAACCCAGACAAATGTCGCACAGAGATTTTTGTGATGTAGCTGTATAAGTGAGAGCAAAAGACCTTTTTTAATTAAGTGACGTACAGAATGTGTCACCTGGATAGAAAATACGGATTGTGGTGACTGAACAGCTGAACTGTGACACACAGAATGGTTCCACACAGCTGTATGAAATGGATTTGTATCACTGAGATAAAACAACAAAAAAACTATTTTTTTATATATATATATATTTTTTTTATATATTTTTTATATATATATATATATATATATATATATATATATATATATATATATATTTTTTTTTTTAACGTGACGTGCAGAAACTATCAGAGAGCAAACTCCGCGCCTGCTGACTGTGGCTATTTTGACTGCAACCCAGACAAATGTCACACAGAGATTTTTGTAATGTAGCTGTATAAGTGAGCGCAAAATACCTTTTTTACTGACGTGACATACAGAATGGGTCACCTGGACAGAAAATACAGATTGTGCTTTGTATATAGGTGGATAAGTTAGAGCTAAATTACGTATGTTATTACGTACCGTGCAGTATGGAGCAATTACACGGAAACTATTAGATTAGGCAGACTTGGTCTGCTTAATTGCAACCCAGACAAATGTTGCAAAGAGATTTTTGTAATGTAGCTGTATAAGTGAGAGCAAAAGACCTTTTTTACTGACGTGACATACAGAATGGGTCACCTGGACAGAAAATACGGATTGTGCTTTGTATATAGGTGGATAAGTTAGAGCTAAATTACGTATGTTATTACGTACCGTGCAGTATGGAGCAATTACACGGAAACTATTAGATTAAGCAGACTTGGTCTGCTTAATTGAAACCCAGACAAATGTCGCACAGAGATTTTTGTAATGTAGTTGTATCAGTGAGAGCAAAAGACCTTTTTTACTGACGTGACCGTACAGAATGGGTCACCTGGACAGAAAATACAGATTGTGGTGACTGAACAGCTGAACTGTGACACACAGAATGGTTACACACAGCTGTGTGAAATGGATTTGTATCACTGAGATAAAACAACAAAAAAACTATTTTTTTTTATATATTTTTTTTATATATATATATTTTTTTAACGTGACGTGCAGAAACTATCAGAGAGCAAACTCAGCCCCTGCTGACTGTGGCTATTTTGACTGCAACCCAGACAAATGTCGCACAGAGATTTTTGTAATGTAGCTGTATCAGTGAAAGCAAAAGACCGTATTTGATTACGTGACGTACAGTATGGGTCACCTGGACAGAAAATATGGATTGTGGTTTGTGGTGAGTGGACAGCTGAACTGTGACACACAGAATGGTTCCACACTGCTGTATGAAATGGATTTGTATCACTGAGATAAAACAATAAAAAAAGGGTTATATATGGCGATAGCTGCACTACTAGTGCCAGCCAGCCCAGCCAGGAGACAAAAAAATATGTCTTGTAGCCCTTAGAAGGGCTGTTGGGTTCTTTTAAGATCACTCCTGCCTAACAGAGAACTAAATCCAGGCCCTAACACTCTCCCTGAAACGCAGCAGCTCTGTCCCTAACGACATCCAGACAGCATCTGAGCCGAGCACCGAGGGCAGTCACTAGTATATTCCAGGGTCACCTGATCAGGCCAGCCAACCCCTGCTATCGACATGTAAGGGCCCCACGTGATGCTGGGTGTACCGCAGAGTCTCCTGGCTTGTGATTGGCTGAGTTTATAGGCGCCAAAAATGCAAAATGCGGAAGATGCCATTTCCTCGAGCATGGCGAGATACTTACGAGTACCCTAATACTCGAACGAGCACCAAGCTCGGACGAGCATGCGCGCTCATCTCTAATCTTCATGTGTGATTTTATTTTATAGGGCAGGTTGTTACGGACCCGACTACCATATTTATGTAGTTTTATGTTTTGGTTTTACATAATAAATCATGTTTTTGTGTCTTCATTTTCTGAAAGCCATAATTTTTTTTCTTTTTCAGCATCATATGTAAGGGCTCTTTTTTTGCAGAAAGAGTTTAACCCTTAGACTCCCAGAGCTGTACATGTAAGGTGCTGGGGCGATGCGGACACATGGTGCCCGCTCGCACGTGCGGCGGGCGTCATGGCCGGCAAGTCTCTGCTGTTTCTAACAGCAGTGACTTGCGGGTGCTTACTGCCATCGGCAGCGTCTTGCTGGGTCTTCAGATGCCGTGATCACACGTGCTCACGGCATCAGGATGCGTCTGAACCCGGAAGCGTACACTTCTGGGTGGTGTACAGACGCCCCGAGTGGCCAATCGGGGTGTCTGTACACCATATGAAAACTGTAATCCTCGCTGGTGAGGATTACATTTTTCAAACTGCAATTCTTATTCTGGCCACTAGATGGCAGGCCAGTATAAGAAATTAGCAATTCTTGGATTTATGTCCATCTAGTAAATCCCTGATTGCTCATAAAGAAAAAAAAAAAATATATATATTAGCTCATATTTGAGCTTTAAAATAATCAAAAAATTAAAAAAATGTTAAAAAATATATAAAAAAAATATATAAAAGTTCAAATCACCCCCCTTTCCGTATAATTAAAAAATAAATACCTAAATAACAATAAATATAGACATCATGGGTATCACCGTGACTGAAAACGCCCATAATTTTAAAATATATAAAAAAAATTCCAATACGGCGAATTGTGTGGCGGAAAAAAGCGTCCAAATGGCGATTCACTGTTTTTTGTCGCTTTTTTTTCTAAAAATAATTAAATAAAAAGTGATCAAAAAGTCATACACACCCCAGAATGGTATAAATAAAAAATTCAGATCACCCCGCAAAAATGAGCCCCCATACAGCTCCGTACACATAAATACCAAAAAGTTACAGGGGTCAAGATATGACAAAAATTAAAAAAAGGCCAACTTTATAATTATTTTATCAAAACGCAGGAGAAACTATACATATTAGGTATCGCCGGATTCGTACTGACCAGTAGAATGAAAGTAACTGGTCAGTTTTAATGAACATTGAACGTTGTAAATAAGAAACCCGTAGAACTGTAGCGAAAAAGCGTTTTTATTGCAATTTCACCCGATTTGGAATTTTTTTCCCGCTTCCCACTACACCATATGCAATATTAAATGGTGGCGTTGGAAAGTACAACTTGTCCCGCAAAAAACAAGCCCTCATACAGCTATGTGAACAGAAAAATAAAACAGTTATGGCTGTTTGAAGGCAGGGAGCGCAAAACGAAAATGCATAACCGAAAAAAACCTCCGGTACTGAAAGGGTTAACATTTTTATTGGTACCATTTTAGGGTACATATGATTTTTTGATCATTCAATATTACACTTTTTGGGGCAAGGTGGCTGTTTTGACACAGTTTTTATTTTATTTTTTCATCTGAGGGGGTAGTTCATGTGATATTTATATAGCTCTAGTTGTTACAGTCGAAGCGATACCTCATATGTATATTTTTATTACATTGTTTTTTATTAAAAATCGTTTGAAGAGAAAGGGGCACTTTTTTTTACTTTTAATTTTAGTAAAACACTTTTTTCACTTTTTATTTTTTTCAGGCTCTGATTCCTGTTTCATTGTAGTACAATACATGCTGTATTGTACTACATTGAAACTGGCAGTGTGTCTGTGAGACTCAGCTTGGGGGCTGGGCTTCTCAGGCTTCCGTATATGGCAGATCTCGAGGCATTTGCGAGTCCTCAGGTTGCCATGGCAGCCATCAGCCCCCTGTCACCCCAATGTGGGGGGCGCATAGAGAGGTAGACGGAGACCCCACCTCTGTGATCCTCTTATGGATTATGGATATTGGAGAGCGAGACTGCAGGGAGACTTATTCTACATCAGTTTTATTTTCTTATTCCTACATTTACTGATTCCTACATCAGCTGTAAATGTAATTCAATACCAATAAAACAGAGGCCTTTATTATTCCAGTGCCAGCGTGCCAACCGGTATAATCCAGTCTGCACCCCTTAGGGGGGCCAAGTGTTAATGATTACCATCCTCATCTTTTACTTCTTCAAAATCATCCTTCAAAGTCTCCATGTCCTAGAAAAGTCATCAAGATTCAGAGAGAAGGGGAGCTGGATGTTCCTGACAGCATATTCTCATTATTATTAGATGATGTGGGAAAAGGAGGAAAAGTAGATGGCAGAAGAAGGGCTCCCACCTGTAGGGCAGGAGACCGCACTGGGGTTGGAGAAGTGGGTATACCGGAGCAGATTAATATTCTGTGTTTACTGTGAAAGAACCTCCAGGAGATCACAGGTCAGAATAGTAAGAATTAGCATATTGTGCCCCCACCTGACCAGCCAAACCCCATACCAGCAACAGCCTCTGTTTAAAGGTGCATTAAAGGTACCGTGTGGCCATTAACAATGAAGAAGGGCTATACAGTGCAGTCTTCATTATTACATGAAAGGCAGCTGCAGGCTAATTGGCCTTGCGGCTCTTCACCTCAGCATGGCTGCAACACGCCTGCAGCATTGCCATTCTGTGTGGCCATACCCTAAGGCAGAGTGGCCTTAGTATACCTGATTTCTAATGATTCATGACAAATTAATTTGGAACAAATCAAATTTCTTGGTGAACTTGAGTGAAGTTGCCGAATCAAATTTTTCAAAACTTTGCTCATCTCTAATCATGATGTGCTGCTATGTCAGTTTGTAGGAAGTCCCTTCCTGCTGTGATGTAGTAGTATGTCAAATGTCAGGAAGGGGTTAAAGACCATCTGTCAGCATAGTCAACCCTACTAAACCAGGCCTAACTGCATATTAAGGAGGATCATGCCGATGCCTTGTTTATGTCTGTACAATGCACGGTCCCAGAGAAAACATTTTATTAATATGCTAATTAGCTAATTGGAGCACTGATTGGGCAGCCAAAACCCCTGGAGCACCAGTTTGTGAACCCTCCAGCAACCTTAGCCACTGCCCCCATCCCTTGGATTAACAAGTCTGGATATCTCAGGGAAAGGTGGAGAGTGGCTAAGGCTGCAGAGGAGTTCTTAAACTGGTGCTCCAAGAGCTCTGGCCAGCGCCAGTGCTCCAAGTAGCTAGGCATCACGCTTAGATACTAAAGAGTCTAAATTTGAGAACAGATACCATACATTTTTATTAAATTGTATATAGGATACTGAAATTGAGAAAATAATCATCTTGGAATTATGAATAAGGAAATGTGTCCAAGAGTAGGTATTGATTGGTTTTAAATAGAGATGAGCGAACGTGCTTGAAACGAACACTGTACCGCTCGGCTCCCCTGCGCTCGCATGGGCACAGGCAGCCGCTTCCGTCCTCCTGAGGAGGACGGAAGCGGCTGCCTGCGCCCATGCGAGCGCAGGGGAGCCGAACGGTACAGTGCTCGTTTCAAGCACGTTCGCTCATCTCTAGTTTTAAATGAAGAATGCTTATGTCATTAGTAAGGATGGCAGGAGACTGTCCAAAACACTAAAGCGTGTTTGCATGGACTCAACTGAACTTTTTTCTTTGTGTGTGGATTTTAAAATTGACTCAATAAAGATTGCAACTGTTTTGAGGAAGAGTTATTTATTTTATGCACTTATGTAGTGCTACTATATTCTGCAGCACTTTTCAGACATTAGCATCACACTGTCCCCAATGGGGCTCACAATCTAAGTTCCCTATCAGTATGTCTTCGGAGTGTGGGAGGAGACCCACATAAGCACAGGGAGAACATACAAACTTCATGCAGATGTTGTCTGTGGTCAGATTCGAACCTAGGACCCCAGTGCTGCAAGGCACCAGTGCTAACCACTGAGCCACTGTGCTGCCCATGTTGCTGATATACTTGCCTTTGGAGTTATAAACACTGGACCATTTGTGGAAACATGATCATTGTTGCTGTATTTCCTGACATCTTTAATATACAGACAATTTCTAGGGTATTGCTCCAAATGCTGTGGTCCCTATATAGCAGTGTTGGAACATCTTTGTGTTGCAGAGAGGGCTCCGTATAGCATATAAAAATTTGTTTGGAAGTATTTACCACAATCTAATGCACCAAAATTTAACTTAATGACTATTAATAATGAAACATTTAAGACCTGTTGTAATTTAATGACGCCTTATCAATTTGATGAAAATTACCAGAATATGCGACAGCAGTGAATGAATGTGTCATGTACAGCGGTATATCATGCAAATTACCATGTCTGTTAGAAGGATTTGCAATTGTAGTAGCCTCTAATGAAAAGAGGGCCAACTCTTAGAACACAATGCATTTAGAGGGATAAACGACTGCTGTTTTTGCATTTAAAAAGGTAATGAATTGAGCATCGGTAAGGATGTAAATATCTGCTCCTCATAAATAAGAATCTTTCTTTCAACAGACATAAAAGGGCCTACTACAGCAGACAATGAGGATGCCATTTTATACAGATGATAGCAAACTAATTCTCAATCCCTAAGCCACGAAATGCTTAGATTAGTAACTGGCTGCACAGAAGAACTTATCAGATGAATTGGATCTTTCAAAAGCCTTTCTGCAGTGTTTTCTTTATAGTATCACTGAATAGAATTTGGGATATCATTGTGTACAACTGATAATTGTGTTTGCATATGCATACACTAAAATCTGGATGCGTGATATCTACATAGTACAAAGCAAAAGCTCGCACAGTGGTAATTGTTTTCTACCACTGTATTTAGCTACATAAAGGAACTACATTTTAAACCCTGGTTATATTTAATAATAAACCATAGGAAAAGTTATCAAGTGCAAACTTTTTAAATTGAGTAGACTTTTATAACTTAGACAAAAACAACCTAAAAGTGTTCAAAGCTTAAAGCGTACCTGAGTTAAAAAAAAAAAAAAGTTTGCATAATGGCAGAGCTTCTTTGTACAATCATAACCGTGAAGGAATAGGTTTTTTTTTTTTTAGCTTCCCTAATGTCTTTTTCAACCATATTATTCATTGTTTCAGCTGCATAGCTAGATGAATTTCACTCAGAAGCAGGGGTTGTATCCCTTATGTGAAATCTGCCAGCACTATTGCTGTGATGTCTTTTCCCTTACTTCCCACTGTGTTTTTTTCAGTTCCAGAGCTGTAAGAACAGATAAGGAGGGGGAATCACACCTATAGACACACAGGGGTGTCGATTACTAGGGACGGCTATAGCCTAACAACAGGCAGTGGACTGAAACTAGGTGGAAGTGAGACACCTAGTGGCCATGACTTTACAGCTTTTAATCAGGTGGATGCAGGTATATTTTTTAAATTAAATTATTTAGAAATTTGCTAGGTATGCAATTCTCTATTAAATTAAATGAAATTGTATGAAAGTACAGTGACTCTTTAAAGAGGTTATCCCACAAATTAAAGCAATGAAGTATCTGGACATCATTTCTGAATATCTACACACCATTATTTTAAACAGATCAATACAAAAAACACTGCTTTTCACCATTTTAAGCTTTTTTACTCATGTCTTCAACTCTGGTGTCTTCAATTTCTCTGGGTGAGCAGCATCTCGTCCTATGTGACCATCAAGCAACTTCCTAATGTACTTCTTAGTTCAGACCATGCTGTAGATCTGGATCCCAGCCACGTGATGCCATCCTGACTCTTCTGCCCTGCTTCTAAATTCATTTCATATGTGATCTAGACCTGCTAGTTCCATACCACAATGAATAGGTCATCATTACTGCTGTCACATTCATTACCTGTCCAGGGCCTAGCCATAGTTCATGCATGAACAGTAAACTTTGCACATGCACTTTACAAATAGACTCCATTAGCTGCTCCCCTGATACCATGTAGAGCGCCTGCACAGTCTATCTGTCTATGGCTATGTGAAATGACCCAATGAATGGGCTGAGGAGTTGTACTGGGGCTGAAAAATGATAGAATTTGGAGTGTTAGATGGGGAACAGAACTACTAAAAGTTACAGTGTTGAAAGCGGAAGAAAGGAGCGCACTAGGGTCATGGGGACAACACCAAATAATTAAAATACACATCAAGGTACTCAATTACCTTATTTAATCATATAGTGATCCATTCCAGGATTTTTTCACAATTTTATATACCCAAAACAAACCATTTAAATTAGTAACCATTTAAATTAGTATTAAGTAATGTTATAACACTATGATATTTAAATGATTTTTATCTCTTCTACATTCCAATTGTACAGCAATGCCCCTAGACACTCACAGTGCAAGAAACTGCCACGCAGCTTGATTCAAGTGAATGGAGCTCTGTGGTGGCGGAGAGCACTGTTGTGCATGGAAAAACTGTGAACAGGCCATAGCCCTTGACTAATGAAGCAGCTTTATCATTGGGAGGATGGGCAGAGATCCTAACCGTTATACCCTGATGATCAGTAAATGATGGCATATCTTAGTGATCACTGGCCAGACAAAAAATGTCATTGAATGAGGTTGTTTCAAACCCTCTCATGTAAGCAGGCTGTTTGGTGAATACTAAAACCAAGAGTGATTTAAAAGAAAATAAAAGTTGTATATGTTCTTTATACTTTTTTGCTTTTATAATCCACTTCTGATTTTCCAAAACTGCATCAGGAAACCTGATTGTGTGGCCATACCCTTATGAAAAACGAAATCACCCACTGAGCCTAGATTTCATCTCACCATATCTATCCAGTAGATACAACTCAAATTCCCTCCTGGCCTACATGAAATGATCTACATGCAGACCTTTTCATTCATTCTGCATGTAGAATTCATTCTTCTTTCTCCTTTACTTCTGCCATTCTTGACACAAATACTTGATCAAGTAATTCCCACATGACTCCATTTGGGCTATTTTTTGGATGCTTTTACATTTACAGGTCCACTGGAGATGTTTGGGAAATGCTTTCTTATGCATCTGCTACTGCCTACAGGGCTATTTGTCAGAGATGTACAGATAGCCGCCTAGTGAGTGTTCCTTGATAAATTGTCTAATCTGTATCAGAACAGAAGTATCTCTATAAAAGAAGAAACAAGTCAAAATCTTTTTCTCTTTATTTATAATGTTCACTAGAAGCCTTCAAAAACACAAACACTAATCTGTTTACAACTACATGGTACTTTGGAACAAATAGGGTGTTTTAAAGGGGTATTCTGGTTTCATGAAATTGATGATCTATTCCCAGGATAGGTCATAAATTTCAGACTGGTGGAGGGGCTGTGGTGCAAGTGCGAGAACTCTCTTCAGTGTTTAACTTCATGCTGTCTACATTGTAGTGGTGGTGCAGTGTAATTACAGTTGTTTATCTCATTCAAGTGAACGAAAGAGGAATCTGTAATTACCCCACAATACCATCACAATGCAGACAGCATGAAGGTAAACAATGAAGACAACACAGAAATTGATTAACTATCTTCCTCATGCTCCTCCTGTTCCTCTCCTATCGCTTGGGCAGATAAACCACCTATTTCTGTATACAATTCCTGGGTGTTAATGTCCTCCTCCACCAGTTTAGCTGACTCTGGTGACCGTGAGATGTAGACGGCATGTCTCTTGTCCCCTGTACAGCCAGATTTATCAACATCTGCTCCAGGACGTGAAGGAGTAGAATGACATCATTCATCACGTAGTCCTGGTGACTGACAAATAAAGTGGCCTACTCAAAGGACCTGAGCAAACGGCAGATGTCACGCATGAGCTGCCACTGGCTAACGTCAAAGTTACACAGGGGAGTACTCCTGTCCTTATGCATCATCAAGAAATCGTTCATCGCTTCCTCTGCTCATATAGTTGGTCCAAAATGTGGCGAGTGGAGTTCCAAAGTGTGGAAACATCACATATGAGGCAATGTTGGGAAACACCATTCTGTGGTTCCCAGGCTTCTTACTTTCACTAGGAGAGTAACTAGGAAAGGTTGGAAAGCAAACTTTTGAATAGGCCCCCCTCCATTGAGCATTAAAATTAAACGACAAAATGCACACTATTGTGTGCGTGAGGCCTAAATCTGTTAACGTAGTTTTAAAAAGTAGCACTGTCTGACCAGACAGTTCTAGGCAACGTAGGAAGAAGACAATTGTGGAGAATGTGCTGAATACTTTGTACATAGTGCTGCAAATCCTCCATTCTATGTCTACTTTAGTAGTACTAGTAGGTTTTAGCTACCCTACAGGCACCTTCCCATCTACTATGCTACAGCATCTACTGCCATCTAGGTGTGCATGCTAATTTCTGAACTCCTTTTTCCATCCATAGTCATGTGAAAAAGAAAGGACACCGCACTTTATTTAGGAACATATGGGTCAATAGCTTATCTTTATTTAAACAGTAAAGGCACCCTATTTAAAAGTTCCTTATTTTGGAACATAAAGGTCAACAGTTGGTCTCTATTCAAATAGTATATAAAAGTATGTAAGTGAACAAATAAAAGGTAATATTAAACTGGCTGCAATAATTTACTAAATTAAAATAATTATGTAAAAATGACACTAAAATATTTGATACACAATTAATTATTTAATAATTTACTAAATTAAATAAAAAAAATAATAGTAAAATATTTGGTACACAATAAATAATTTTTATGACCACTAATAACTTACCTGATTGTGCTAAATCGCTCCTTTATCGGGAGTGTGAGCGGCGAGCTCCGTGGTGTGCCGCTAGTAAATTAGACCCCGAGCCTTACCTCCCCCTCCACCATGGGGAAGAAACTGCTGAAGAAACCCTCCCAGGGTACACCGCTTAACTCTGAGACTCTGCAGCGCGGGACCCTCAAGGAGTACATGCTGCAGCCTCTCTGTGCCGCGTCGCCTCCGCCGCCATCTTCCCCCCCGGAGCTGCTGCTGGAGACCGCGCCGCTGCCGCACTACTGCTCAGCGTAGCCGGATCCAGCCCAGTCCCACAAAAGGGATCAGGCTGTCCCAGCCGCGCGTTACACACCGCAACCAGGGGCGCTGCATCCTCCTCCACCCTGCCTGGAACAGAAAGATCAACTGGACAATGCGGCCAATATGGTGCCCGGCCATCCGGAAGAGCTGCAGGTCAGTCTGGGTGGACATTGACCCAGTTCCCCAATGCCACCCTCGTCCCCATACCTCTCTACCCTGACATTCAAATCTTTTGCACAGCTACAAGACCACAACAAATTACCACAGACGGAAAGCTTCCACTACCTTCAGATCCGCCACTATGTATGCTCAATATTTGGGACAAGTCTCGACCCCTACTAAATTTGAGCGCCTTTGCCGCTTGGGTACTGACACAAGAGGATTAATTTCCATGATTTATCATCTTCTGTCCAACTCAGCTGAAGGAGAGTTCCCCCATCATAAATACATGGACAAATGGTCTGCCGACATTGGCTCCCCTCTTTCTCACTCAGAATGGCAGATCATTTGAACAGAGCTTCGCAATCCTCCATCTGTACTACATACAAAGAAACACAATTTAAACTCCTCATGCGCTGGTATCACACCCCGGCCCTCTTACACTCTCTGAACCCAGCCATTTCATCTGCTCACTGGCGTTGTCAAAGAGAGGTTGGTACTCTGTACCATGTCTTTTGGACATGCCCCCTGATTGTTCCATTCTGGGATGAGGTGAGAGCGGTGGCTCAATCTCTCTTCTCAGTGTTGGTGGCCCTAGACCCAAAGATATATCTGCTCAATCTCCCACCCCAAAAAATGAATAGGCGCTCCTCCAGGCTGTTCCTACTCCTCTGTACGGCAGCCAAGTCATTGAGAGCTAAGTCTTGAAAACAAACAATTCCTCTCTCTAAATCTATGTTGCTAGCTAAAATTCGAGATATTAGGTCCTTAGAACACCTCACAGCGTCTCTCAATAACACATTGGACAAATTCAATACGATTTGGCTGCCGTGGGACGCACATCCTTCATACTCTTAGACCTGTTATGTCAAGGGGTTACCCCATCTCTTCTTATTCGCCCTTTCTTCTTTCCTCCCTTGTTTTCTCCTTCCCCCCTTTCCATGTCCCTTCCCTATGTTTGTCCTTGTGTTGTCTTAAAGGGAACCTGTCATCTCTGAAACACCCCCTGAACTAGAGTAAGTGATGTATAGTGTAAGTGGTGCTGAATCTGAATATGTAATTTTTATCTTCATACTCACTTGCATTCTGACTCTGTGCTCCCACAAACCGGCAGTAAAATGCACTCAGTGGACTCCAGTGCTCACTCACATGATTGAGAGGACTCAAAGAAGAGTCCTCTCAATGCATTTTACTGCTGGTTTGTGGGAGCACAGCGTCGGAATGGAAGTGAGTATGAAGATAAAAAATACATATTCGGATTCATCATCACTTACACTATACATCTATTACTCTAGTTCAGGGGGTGTTTCAGAGCTGACAGGTTCCTTTTAAGTATGTTTGGAAGTTTCTGTTGTTTATACCTTTTTCTTTATCTATATGGTTATACATGGCCAAGAGCACACATAGCATAGCCCGCCTCTCTTACATGTTTCTGCAATGTATTGCTGCATGACATGCTCTTTTGTTTCCATATATATACTCTATGGCTCTCTTTTGTGTTATGTTATTGTATTATACTTAAAAAAGTGTACCTATATTGTACCAATAAAATATACAGTTTATAAAAAAAAATAGCCCCTTTATCATGTCTGTGTTTAATGTATACTCCGCTGCACTATGAGCAGAGAATATCTTTAAGTTTCAGCATCATGTATGCATGTATGGGTGGTACCCCAGAATATGGCGTTTTCCTGCCCTGTACTCACTATTCTTCAGCCTTTACTGAAGACTCCAATCCACCAAACATTTCAACGTTTCAACTCATATAAGACTTCTCAAGGAGTTGAAACACTGCAATGTTTGGTGAATAAAAGATGATTGTGCAAGTGCCATTGAAAATTTTGAGTGGATTTCCAATAGTGCAGAGACACTGTCAATGCTACTAATCTCTTTTTTTAATGCAGACTCACTATGAAGGTGATTGATAACAGCAAGTGAAGCCAGGATAGCAGGACTAAGTAGAGGCTATACCCTTACCAGTATCTATGGAATACATAAATCAATACAACTTTATGGGTACCCATGAACTGTGGTGAGGGCTTAAAGGGCATCTGTCAGCAGATTTGTACCTATGAAACTGGCTGACCTGTTACATGAGTGCTTGGCAGTTGAAGGCATCTGTGTTGGTCCCATGTTCATATGTGGCCACATTGCTGAGAAAAATAATGTTTTAACATGCAAATGAGCCTCTAGGAGCAACGGGGGTGTTGCCATTACTCCCTTCCCTCTGCACCCTCTGCTTCACACCTACCTGGGCCTGTCAGTCAAAGTTCACAGGCAGCCCTAGCACACAAACCATACAAGCCCACATACAATATCACCACCAACCCCACCAATCATAGAAATTTTTACTCCCCTCACTACTTCATTAAAGGGGTTCTGCAGTTCTTTAAAACCTCTGGATAGATCATCAGCATCTGATTGGCGGGGGTTCGACACCCGGGACCCCCGCCGATCAGCTGTTTGAGAAGGCAGCGGCGCTGCAGGAGCGCCGCGGCCATCTCTGTTTTTTCCTCAGGCCAGTGACGTCACGACTAGTATCACTGGCCTGGGCGGGGCTAAGCTCTGTTCACTTGAATGATACTAGATACTAGTCGTAACGTCACTGGGCCTGAGGAAAACACAGAGAAGGCTGCGGCGCTCCTGCAGCGCCGCTGCCTTCTCAAAACAGCTGATCTGCGGGGGTCCCGGGTGTTGGACCCCCGCCGATCAGATGCTGATGATCTATCTAGAGGATAGATCATCAGTTTTAAAGAACTATAGAACCCCTTTAAGTATGTAACCACATCATCAACATAAGAAGGTAAATAACAGTGGACCAGAGAAACATCTAATCATATGGTCAGAAACAGCCGTACACTTGTATTTTAAAGGGGTTGACCCACCTTATACACTGGGGGCATATCGCTAGGACCCGCACCTCTCTCCAGAACGGAGCCGATGAAGGAGTGTGCACACACGGCTGACCTCCTTTCATTTCTATGGGAGTGCCGAAAATAACCGAGCACTGGCTTGGTTATTTCCATCAGCCACACATTATATACATACCACATACCCACCACCAGGGCATCCACCTCAACTGTATAAAGATGAAATGTGGCACAGACTTAAAGCAGAGGTAAACCTGTGCAACACAGTAGGTTTGCTGAGCAACACCTGAAAGTTAATTACCAAACCATTACAAGACAGGTACCATGTATGATCATATGGAGAGCTGTATTTCTAAAAGGCACATGTCTATAATCACCTCAGCTTAATTGGAATCTGTCAATTCCAAAACACCTCCCCAAACTAGAGTAAGCGGTCTATAGTGTAAGTGATGCTGAGTCCTGTTATGTAACTTTTATCTTCATACTCACTTGCATTCAGACATTGTGCTCCCACAAACAAGCAGTAACATGCATTGAGAGGACTCCTCTTTGAGTCCTCTCCATTATGTATGCGAGCCCAGGAGTCTTCTCAATGTATTTTACTGCTGGTATGAAGACAAAAATTACATAACTGGACTGGACGTCACTTCCACTATACACTGCTTACTCTAGTTTGAGGGTGCTTTCGAGCTGACAGATTCTTTTAAAGGTTTCCAGCAGGATGGTCATAGAATAGTTCTTCCAGCCAGAGAGAGCATATAGTGGCCTTCAAATAATGACATGGATGATATGAACAGGAAATGTCATGTTAGCAGGTGACACATAAGAGTGCTGATAGTGAGGAAGGAATGATAGGATATTGTCCCTAATGGAGAAAGGAAACTCTGTGGGGGGTACTGGGATAGGCCTACATGTGATCAAAAAGGAAGGAGGGGACTCTGTTTAGTACACTGGGAGCTTTAGGCAGTGACACTGCTGTTAGAACTTTAGGGAGGAAAAGGGGCTTTTTGTGATAACTGGGAAAGGCTCTTCTGTAGGGAGATATTGGGGTCTTTATAAAAATTGGAAACAAGAAGGCACTGTTGTGAGTATTTGAGGAAGCAGGTCTGCTTTGACTAAAGCTACTTTTACTGAAGTGTCAGAAATCGTGCTGTGACTACTATATAAGAAAGAAGGTATTGGATGAAAGAGAGCACTGCTGTGACTACTGGAGAAATGGGCCCTAATGCGACAACTAAAGGAATGGGAGAGGCCCCAATGTGACTAATACTGAAAGAATTAATGCACTGATGCAGTATTTAGAAAGTGGGGCCCTGCTGTGACTATTCGGGGAAAGAAGGGCACTACTGTGCCTTCTGATACAATTAGAAATAGCAGTTCTGTGATTACTGGAGCAAGAAGGAGGCCCTGTTGTGACTGCTGTGGAAAGGCACTGCTGTGAATTCCAAGAAAGAAGGGAGGCCCTGCTGTCATGACTAGGGCAAAGGAAGGAACATTTTGAAACTTTTGAGGAGACAATGCTTTGATCATTGTTTGGGATGTGGGTGTATTGTAAGAGTATTTTTAAGTGACTGATTGGTTTGTTCCTTTAATTCTGTTTAATACTCTGTGTAATAGTTTATAAGTTTCCCTTGTAATGATGTGGGTTAGAGATAGTACCCATCCCCCATTGTGCTAATAAGACCACATTCCTGAGTGATCTCAGAGACATGCGTGCTGCGCACTGGAGGAGGGGCTAACAGGTTTATACTCTGTGGCACACATTTTCTCAGTAGACTCCACCAGGCCCTCCATTCTAGGTAGGATGTGAGTATGACTTACCCTATTTTTCTTGTACACGCTGGGGTGTTGGTCATGTGTTATAACTGGGTAGACAGCCATGGGTTATAGCATGATCGACGGAGTCAGTCTCCACCCCATTTAGGCTAGTGATGTTTATTTACTCTTTATTATTCTGTATGTGATTTCTTTGTGTTATCATATATTTAATTATTTAAATGTAGCCTGCGTAAGCTTATTCATTCTCAAATCCTTCGAATTCACTTAACGTTACATGGGGTATAACTGTTTGAAATTAGTACTGTGGTTGGTGGACTGCAAGCAAATTGTAGGCCATACTCACAAACCTGGTTGCAGTACTTTAAATATTTAAATACAGGACATTCAATCATGGCTCAAAAGTGGAAAATATACATTTTTAGGCCCCTATGACGGAACTCAATACCGGAATTGTAAAACGCAAGTGTGAAAGTAGCCTTAGGCTACTTTCACATTAGCATTTTTAAATTCCGGTATTGAGTTCCGTTATGGGGGCTCAATACCGGAAAAAAACGCTTCAGTTTTGTCTCCATTCATTGTCAATGGGGACAAAACTGAACTGAAGACAACGGAATGCTCCTGAAAGCATTCCATTCCGTCTTCAGACCGGAGAACAAACCACAGCATGCTGCGGTTTGCTCTCCGGTCCAGGCATCCGCACCAAGACGGATCCGGAATGACCCCCAATGCAAGTCAATGGGGACGGATCCGTTTGGTGTGGACACACCAGTAATCCGGATCTGTCCTCCATTGATTTGCAATGGGGGGGTCGTTCCGGATCCGGCTACATACATACAGACATACATACAGACATACATAGATACATACATACTCACATACTCCAGGGACGCGGCAGCATGTCTTCACGCGCCTCCTGCGCGCAGCTATGACGTTTCCCCACTACGCCCAGCAGAGGGCGCTGTGGGGAATCGTCATCACTGCGCGCAGGAGGCGCGTGAAGACGTTCTGCCGGCGTCCCGTGAGTATGTGAGTATGTATGTATGTATGTCTGTATGTATGTCTGTATGTTTGTATGTATGTCTGTGTCTTGTTTCAATGTGTGCCATGTGTGGGGCCGGAGCGCTGCTCCGGCTCCACACATGTATAGCTTTAGCACGGATCCGTTGGCACCCTTTAGGTGCCGGATCCGTGCTAACGTTAGTGTGAAAGAGGCCTTAGCTGTTTTTGATCATTTAACTTGATTCTATAAAAAAGACAGTGGCTTGGTGTTCTACTTGGTAAAGACTGAGAGCTTTTGATGGCAGTTTAGTGTAAGGCAATCCTATAGAATCAAAGACGGCTCTTGTCTGTTTTAAAGATAAGGTCCTTGTCTGCTGCAATCTAAAATGGAAAACATCATGGCTCAATTATCTTCTCACTCAGAGAGACTGGCTGAGGCAGAGGGCTGAATTACCATACTGCATGATGATTTCCAAACCAATTTCAAAAAGTCTACAATTTATAATGCAAATCAGCTGCCTTGGAAGAAGATATGGAGGACTCAAAAAAAAAAGATCAAAGAGAATTAAGTTAAGCCTAAAATATTTGCCAATTTTCTGCTGTAACTGCTTTACATTTCCTCTCTTTGCACAGAAATGCCCTTTACATCAGAATTATTATGCCAATGTTAAAAGATGCCACAAGGGCCATGAGGAGAAATCTAAAAAATGCGGCCATTTAGATGTCTTTTTTTGCAAAAGGTGATTTGTTATTGGTGGACGCGCTTTTATTTAATCCTGGCATATATATGTACACTTTTATTGTTCGTCGGTTATTCATTAACATCTCTGATTTCAGAACAGAAATCGAATTTTTAAAATAATTTTATTACATTCAAAATATAATTCTATTTGATTATTTTCTCAGTGGGAATCCTGGCTAGATGATACAGAATCTGCTAAACAGGACGGTGGGTGGTCAAATGTTTCTGTTCAGGAGCTTTAATTAAGAAGACATGAGTAGCCACTTTGATCAATAGATCCCTTCTGGCACTGGTGTTAGACTCTTAATTTCTATTCGTATGAAGACTCCTGTACATAAGAATTAAGATTAATTAGTTTAAATGCAACCTCTTGTTTATGTTTAAGATGCTACCTGAAGTCAATTATATCTGCCTAGTCTAGGCCAATTATACAGAAGTGACATTGCAGATATCATTAAAAGCTCTTCCAGATAAGACTATCTCTCTGACCTGCTATTTGGAGCCTATGGCTACTTTCACACTGGCGGCAGGCCTGATCCGGCAGGTGAAGGGTGCTGCCGGATCAGGCCTGCCGCAGTGACATGTGTGGAGCCGGAACCGCGCTCCGGCCCCACACATGTCACACAGTACGTACATACATATACATACACATAAACATACACACACATATAGACATACAAACACACATACATACTTACATGCTCCCCGGCAGGTCTTCGGAGCGTCAGGACGGCTCACACAGGTCACGATTCCCCACAGCGCCCTCTGCTGGGCGCCTGGTGGAATCGTCATCCGAAAACGGATCTGGCACCATTGACTTACATTGTTTTTAGTAATGGATCTGGTTTGTTCTGTTTTGATGACTGGACACAAAACCGCAACTTGCAACTTACAAAACAGAATGCTGATGGAAAAGAAGACATCCTAATGCATCCTGAACGGATCTCTTTCCATTAAGAATGCATGGTGACTAAACGGAAACGTTTTCTTCCAGTATTGAGATCCTCTGCCGGATCTCAGTACCTGAAAACAACAACACAAGTGTGAAAGTAGCCTTATTCTTGCAATCAGTAAGGACTGCAGCTCGTGGTGAATGGTGGAGTATATATACTCCATTGTAGTCGTCAAGCAGAAAATTACTGATGATATTTGAGTTATTTAGGATTAATAATATTCTCATACATTTTTCTTCCTCTGATTTTCTTTGGTTAACAAGCAAATTTTAAATGCTCTTCGCATCCACAGATGTTTCACAAATTTTAATATAAAAGGCTTTTGGGCATTTCTTACAGAATACATTTTTATTAACAGAACAGTGGAAATTTGCTATTTTTAATTAAATCAATTCGCTTGAACAGTGCAATATTGTAGGCTCGCTCATAGACCATTGACTGCTGGGCTTTTTTGATAATGTTTAAAAGCGCTATGCAAAATCCTGTGCAATCTACACTGATTTGTGATCAAATAATTAGGGTTAAACAATGGACTAGAGCTCACCTAGTTTAGGTTAGGACCTGCATTGTGGCTTCTGTTGGAAGCAGAAGACACAGTGGTTTGTCAGATCTCAAAGGTGTCCAGTAGGCGCTATTGACTTATAATTGCATAATTTGTGGATTCCATAGAATGGTAGCATACTGTTCTATATTTACTGTTATAGGTGATGGAACTGCCAGTGAAGGGTCTGAAGAAAATGTGAACATAGCCCTAGTACTGCTTTTTCTGGATTAAGGACTCAAATAGAGATGAGCGCATTTCCAAAAATTCATTTTAGGATTGATTCGGATGAATTAGCTTCGATGTGGTCCAAATGAATCTGGTTTGAATTGAAAGTGATCAAATTGAAAAGTTATGTGTGACACCATGAGGTCTTTTGGGACTGTATCCAAGCTTTTTCAAGCTTATTAAAGACAACACAGCGTTAACGATGACAAAGAGGCAGCCACATGTACAGTCATGGCCAAAAGTTTTGAGAATGACACAAATATTATATTTTCACATGATCTGCTGCCCTCTGGTTTTTATGTGTGTTTGTCAGATGTTTTTATCACATACAGAAATATAATTGCAATCATATTATGAGTAACAAAAGTTTATATTGACAGCTAGAATGAGTTAATGCAGCAAGTCAATATTTGCAGTGTTGACCCTTCTTCTTCAGGACCTCTGCAATTCTCCCTGGCATGCTCTCAATCAACTTCTGGACCAAATCCTGACTGATAGCTGTCCATTCTTGCACAATCAATGCTTGCATTTTGTCAGAATTTGTAGGTTTTTGTTTGTCCACCCGTCTCTTGATGATTGACCACAAGTTCTCAATGGGATTAAGATGTTCCCTGAGCCATTTAGTTATCACCTTTGCTTTATGGCAAGGTGCTCCATCATGCTGGAAAAGGCATTGTTGATCGCCAAACTGCTCTTGGACGGTTGGGAGAAGTTGCTCTCGGAGGACATTCTGGTACCATTCTTTATTCATGGCTGTGTTTTTAGGCAAGACTGTGAGAGAGCCAATTCCCTTGGCTGAGAAGCAACCCCACACATGAATGGTTTCAGGATGCTTTACAGTTGGCATGAGACAAGACTGGTGGTAGCGCTCACCTGTTCTTCGCCGAATAAGCTGTTTTCCAGATGTCCCAAACAATCGAAAAGGGGATTCATCAGAGAAAATGACTTTACCCCAGTCCTCAGCACTCCCTGTACCTTTTGCAGAATATCAGTCTGTCCCTGATGTTTTTTCTGGAGAGAAGTGGCTTCTTTGCTGCCCTCCTTGAGACCAGGCCTTGCTCCAAGAGTCTCCGCCTCACAGTGCGTGCAGATGCACTCACACCTGCCTGCTGCCATTCCTGAGCAAGCTCTGCACTGCCCGATCCCGCAGCTGAAACACTTTTAAGAGACGGTCCTGGCACTTGCTGGTCTTTCTTGGGCGCCCTGGAGCCTTTTTGGCAACAATGGAACCTCTCTCCTTGAAGTTCTTGATGATGCGATAGATTGTTGCCTGAGGTGCAATCTTTCTAGCTGCGATACTCTTCCCTGTTAGGCCATTTTTGTGCAGTGCAATGATGACTGCACGTGTTTATTTAGAGATAACCATGGTTAACAGAAGAGAAACAATGATGCCAAGCACCAACCTCCTTTTAAAGTGTCCAGTGGTGTCATTCTTACTTAATCATGACAGATTGATCTCCAGCCCTGTCCTCATCAACACCCACACCTGTGTTAATGGAGCAATCACTGAAACGATGTTAGCTGGTCCTTTTAAGGCAGGGCTGCAATGATGTTGAAATGTGTTTTGGGGGATAAAGTTCATTTTCTAGGCAAATATTGACTTTGCAAGTAATTGCTGTTAAGCTGATCACTCTTTATAACATTCTGGAGTATATGCAAATTGCCATTATAAAAACTGAAGCAGTAGACTTTGTAAAAATTAATATTTGTATCATTCTCAAAACTTTTGGCCATGACTGTATAGCTATATATTAAAAACATACTGCACTGTCAGACTTTTTTAAAGGGAATTTGTCATCTGAAAATGACCTATTGTTTAAATCACTTTTTTTATGTTTAATATATTTTTGAAGAATTTTTGTTGATGTTATTTTACATTTTCCAAATTACTATCTATAAATACAAAACATAAAATCCTGCAGTTTTCTCACTGGCCACTAAGCCTAATAATAGGTGCCACTTCTTGGTTTGTACAGATCATTTTACTGCAGTTATATATTATACTAATCCTGCCTGTATTGATATCACCTCTGTGTACAGATAAGACAGGATCCTCCATTCACAATAGGTGATTATCAGAGCTTCTCTATTCTTTCCTTATATAATGACCTCTGCACAGGTCACAGAGCATGCATATAAAAACTGTCCCATCTAAGGCTACTTTCACACTAGCGTTAGCACGGATCCGGCACCTAAAGGGTGCCGACGGATCCGTGCTAACGCTATACATGTGTGGAGCCGGAGCAGCGCTCCGGCCCCACACATGACACACATTAAAACAACACACAGACTACAACAAACAAACATACAGACATACATACAAACATACATACATACTCACATACTCCCGGGACGCCGGCAGAACGTCTTCACGCGCCTCCTGCGCGCATTGATGACGATTCCCCACAGCGCCCTCTGCTGGGCGCAGTGGGGAAACGTCATCGCAGCGTGCAGGAGGCGCGTGAAGACCTGCTGCCGGCGTCCCGGGAGTATGTGAGTATGTATGTATGTCTGTATGTTTGTATGTATGTCTGTATGTTTGTTTGTATGTAGTCTGTGTGTATGTATGCCGGATCCGGAATGACCCCCCATTGGAAATCAATGGAGGACAGATCCGGATTACTGGTGTGTCCACACCAAACGGATCCGTCCCCATTGACTTCCATTGGGGGTCATTCCGGATCCGTCTTGGTGCGGATGCCTGGACCGGAGAGCAAACCGCAGCATGCTGTGGTTTGTTCTCCGGTCTGAAGACGGAACGGAATGCTTTCAGGAGCATTCCGTTGTCTTCAGTTCAGTTTTGTCCCCATTGACAATGAATGGGGACAAAACTGAAGCGTTTTTTTCCGGTATTGAGCCCCTTTGACGGAACTCAATACCGGAATTTAAAAACGCTAGTGTGAAAGTAGCCTAAGTCAATAGGGTCCCCTCCTGTCCACTGTGTATATGGCCCATGGGGCTGCCGTAAAGCAATTTTTTAATGTTTTGTAAGTGCTGTTAAGACCAGATCAGGCAAGATGGCTGCCCCATAATCATGTTCAGGAAATAGAATTAAAAAACCTGCAATCGGAAAATAAAAAAAAGATTAGAAAAAAAAGGATGTGTGTTGCTATTATGTTTTAACTGGCAGGAAAAAATATTTGGTGACACATTCATTTAAATTAACAAAACTGTCTAAAAATGGTTTCTTTTTCGTGGAAGATGCCTTCTTCTGAACTGTAAAATAGCAGCTGCCATTTTGTGTGATTCGTGCAGGGATTCGTTGGAAACCTAAGGATTTGGGAAATTCATAACACATTTGGTTAATTTAGAATTGATTCACTCATCTCTTCGCATGCACAACGTTATGTTCACTGATGCTGAACAGTGTCATATGTAACATAGACTCCCTATACTGATGTAGATTTCCGTCCTGTATCCAGCCTGTTTTTTTTGCTGTATGCTGTTTCAGTGAATACCTGGTGTCTAAATATGGCCATCTGCATGAAGCTTTAGAGTGCTGCCACCAAATGAAAAGGCAAGAGAAAAACTGGGGGAGTCATGATTATACCAATTTCAAGTTAAAGGAGTTGTGCCAAGTAAGTTATCCCCTATCCTGCAGATAACTAGCTGATTGGTGAGGGTCTGATCACTGGGAACTACACCGATCACAAAATCACTGCCGCTCCATTTATCCTCTATGGGAGCACCGGAGAAAGCTGAGTACAGCTGACACAACCCCTTAAAGCAAACTATTTAGGTAGGAACAGATTTTATTCCTCCTTTAAAAAAAAAAGTTTCAGCATTTCAATAATTTGTATGCGGCCATCATACCGTCTAGTAGCTGCAAATTTTAGTTCTCATTTGGGATAAAATAAATAGAAAACTGTTCATTATGGTCAAATACAACAATTATTGGAAACATTACTCTCCAGCTGTTAGATATGATGAGATGCATGCATTTTAAAACTGTTTGTAAAGGACTTACAAGAACCCCTGTTGCAAATCTTCATAGCGCTACAATTAGGCAATATCATGGTAATCTGTGCAATTAATATATAAACACGGGTTGCTTTGCCTATAGGAATTAGTGGAATTAACATAACATTTCCTTCACAGTATGATTAGTGTATTTGTAGCCATAAAACACTGTATATGTGGAGTCCAGTCACAACATGAAATTCCTGACCCCTGTTTTCTTCTATAGCAGAAATTGAGAGGCATTCTGGCTGTGAATATCTAGGAGACTATTAGAGATGAGCCAGTCTATTCGCCGCTTCGTAGAGTCGATACGAATCTTCGCAATTTTCTACTCCAAAGCGGATCTGGATCTTTTCAGATTCGCTCCGTTCAAGTTTTAAATGTTCTTAAACGTTTGTACGCAAACGCTACATACGCGTCTGATTAATTGTACGCTAATGCTAAGTATCAGTTAATTTATACGCAGTATGCGTACGCATACGCGTACGAATTTAGTTAATTAACTCTTACTGTATGTTAGTTATTTGTGCGGAAATGTTCGCTGTGAGAGCGGCAAAAGGCCTGGGAAGAACCTGGTCACTGTGAAGTTGTGAAAGACAGAGAACTGTTTTCTGTAAATTGTGGTGTTGTTCTGGGCATCCATAATACACATATCTGGTCTAGTGCAGGGCCAGTGCAGGGCTAGTGCAGGACTAGTAATATTAATCAGGCAGGGAGAGTGAGGGAGAGAGACAGGGAGAGAGACAAAGACCTGATTGTGTGCTGCCACAGTCAAGTGAAAATGTCTGGCATGGAAAAGCAAAAGGGTTCCACTTCCAGCCAGAACTTGAGCTTAAAAAAAAAAATCTGGCCCTGGGTCCGCACTGTGTCAAAGCGATGGCGCGATCTCCTTCTTCTGCTGGTTTGGGTGTCGGTGTGTGCCATCGTAATCCTGCCGGTCCATCAGTGGACCATGTATTTAAGCTCTCCAGAGCTAAATGTTGAAGATCGCCTGGATGCCATTTTAAAAACTTCTCTCTGCCTCTGAGGAGTGCACGCCGCGGCCCTGGACAATAGTACGCTAAGGATTCGTACATACTTTGTACGCTCATGCATGCGTATTCAGTTAAGTAGCGTACCTTTAACAACGCTATGTTCGTAATTAGTGCGCGAATGTTCACAGAACACGACCAGAATAACGAATTATTTTCAAGCAGTTTCGGCCGAATAGATTCATATTAAGAACAAATCTTTTTATAAATTCGACGAACATTCGTCGAAGCAAATCTTTGAAGATTCGGTCATCTCTAGAGACTATTGACACTGCTAGGTAGGTATCTGAGTTCAGTACAATCCATTGGCATCCATTGAATGTTGATATCTTTATTAAACAATGACATAAAAAATCTTAACCCAAAAAAGGGAAACATTTTCACAGGGTCAAGTACTAGATGCAGAAAGCCGGAATCCGCAAATACGGATGACATGCGGATGACATGCGGCAACGGACCGCAAAATCAGGATAGAAGTAGGAGAGGAGGATTTCTTTATGCGGACAGTCGGAACGGACACACGGATGCGGACAGCACACACTCCATAAAACTTCCTAAACAGATGTTTTTGTTTTCTCGAAAAAACGGCACCTTTCCATGCTTGAACTGTACACAATGTCCGAACGTGATAAAGGGGGACACATTTTATCACCCCCATACAGGTAAACCATATAAAATTAAAGGTTACTACACATGCATGACTACCAATATTATCTATTTGATAAAATGCCCATGCGGTCTCATGTATGTTGGGGAAACTATCCAGCATGCAAGAGATCGCATTGGGAAACACAAATCTACAATCAGGACAAAAAACTTACTATTCCCTGTCCCATACCACTTTGATAAAATGGGACATCAAATTTCCCAGTTAAAATATCAAATCATTGAGCAAGTGGAACAACCTCGCCGTGGCGCAATATTAAAAAGATGCTACAATATCGCAAAGCTTATTGGATACACACCCTGCAAACCCTGGAACCCAAGGGGTTAAACAGGGAATATGAAATAGCGCATCTCTCTGTAAACTAAACCTCATAAATAAATAAGTAAAAAACTTTTATAAAAAAATTCCTTCTATATATTATATAGATATCCATTGAACAGATGCTAATGTTATAATAATAGTAATAAATATATGGTATAGTTATACAAATTTTATTTATTTCTCTTTCAGACGGGATCAAAGTGAATCAAGCAATCACATGTGGCTTGTTTTTG
Source organism: Rhinella marina (assembly GCA_900303285.1). Taxonomy (NCBI): domain Eukaryota; kingdom Metazoa; phylum Chordata; class Amphibia; order Anura; family Bufonidae; genus Rhinella; species Rhinella marina. The sequence continues at coordinate 31,930 of ONZH01028001.1, forward strand.
TTTTTGTTTTTTTGTTTATAGTGTGAGTCACTAAGACAGCGAAGTGTGACGTCAGTGATGATGTAACTTCCTTTATTTGTTCATTATTTTTTGTACTACTTCCCTTTGTTTGTATCTATATAAAGTCTGTGTTACATACATTGTCATCACAGTTGAAAAAGGCTCAGGTGGAGCCGAAACGCGTCCATTGTGATGCAAGAATAAAGAATACATTGAAGAAAGTCAGCGAGTGCCGGGATTTATTCTATTTAGCACACAGTGTACTGTCCGCATTTTTCCAGGACCCATTGAAATGAATGGATCCGCATCCTATCCGCATAAACGGTCCGCAAATTGCGGATCGGATGCGGACGAATTTCACGGACGTGTGAATGAGGCCTTAGACATACAGAGTTTTATTGGTCTAGCTTAAATTTATGTTAAAAAAAAGCTTTTTTTATAAATAGCTGGTAAGACTAAAATAGATTTGTTATATTCACATATTACCTTTAGGCTACATTCACACATCGGTTAAAAAATGGACCGTTTTGCCATTTTTTTTATAGCCAATTTTTTCATGACCATTTTTTCACTCATGCCTTCCTGAAAAACAGCCATTAATAAAGGCCACCTTCAATTGTATAAGGGCTGTCGGTCCTTCAAAATGGGCAAAATAGAACAGAAACAGATTCAGACTTGAAATTCATGTGGCCGCCTATAACCTCCTCCCTTTAAATGCATACCTCAGAACAGACCCAAGATTCATGTGGCCCTCTAAACCCTCTTCTGCCATCCGTGTTATTTCTGTGCTTTTTCATGGACCCATGGATTATAATGTGCATGTCTACATATTAAAATCAAAGGGTTGGTGTGCTGTGTGTAGAAAATGCAGAAATGTAAACAAGGCCTCGCACAATGTTTGATCAGTTATTGTGAGACAAAACCAGGTGAAGGTCAGAAACACATGATTATCTTTCTATTATACCTTATGTCTGTGTAGGTTCCACTCCAGGTTTTGGCTCACTGATGGAAATCATTGATCAAACACTGACTGTGTGAATACAGCCTTAGGCCTCGTTCACATTCCGCTTCGCGTATGTGCTTCATCCGTGAAGCTGTCCATGAAGGATCCGTGGTTGGTCCATGTGTCCATTTTTGTCATCCGTAATTCACTGATGTTGCTCAGCTGAAAATTAATTTCCAAAGAATCTCCTATTAGTCATCAATGAAAAACAGACGCAACACGGACACAACACGGATGTGTGTCAGTGATTTTCACGGACCCATAGACTTACATGGGCGCAATTGGTTCGGGACACGAATTTAAGACGGACATGCTTCCGCTGTTTTTATGTGGATGCACAGAACATAAAATTTTACGGAAATGTGAACAGATCATTGATTTCTTATGGGTACGTGTGCTGTCCGCAAAAAGTACAGACAGCGCACGTCAGTGAAAAACGGAAGTGTGAACGAGGCCTAAGGCCTCATGCACACAGCCGTTGCATGGCCGCAAATTGCGGTCCCCAATGCACGGGCAACATCTGTGGGGCTGCTGCAGACAGATCCAGCCCCAACTTGAATGGGTCCGTGATCTGTCCGCACCACAAAAAAATAGAACACCACACTTTCTGGATTGCACATGGCCAGGGCCCGTGTATTGCAGACCCGCTGTTTGCGGGCCGCAATACGGGCACGGCCGGACAACGGCCGTGTATATGAGCCCTTATTCTGTTTTGATGCTGAAAACCTGAAAGCCAATAAGAACAAGTGCAGTATGTTGAACCAAGATTATACACCAACCTGTTAATAGTCTCCAATACCGTCAAAGTATTTTTATTTCTTAATTTTAGTAACTGTGCTAATTGTTGAGGGGCACTAAGGTCCTAATAAATGATACACCAGAACAGTCAATATATACAGTTTTTGGCCTAAACATGCGGCACAACCCATTTTTGGGACTGTTTGAACGCCGTGTAACAATATTTTGGTACACTGGAGTTTTTGCATTACATTCGACACATAGGAGTGTCACGCGTGCGGCGGGGTGTGCAAGGGCTGGGACTTTGGCCCTGACACATTTACCACCATGCATAAATTTTGTTGAAAAACTACACTGGTCTAGTTTTTCCACCTGTCACAAGGACTGCGGGCGCATCTTTCACCAGCAAAGCCAGCACAAAAGGGAAGTGAAAGACCAGTGTAAAAAGCCAGTCTTTGTAAATGACCCCCAAAGTTTTTAAAACGTGGGGCTTTGCTTCAGATATGTTTTACTCGAAGGCATAAACTAGTTCTATGTCAACATTTGTTTTCGAAGTGATATTGATATGGAGAATATGCTGTTGTCAGAAGTGACAGTCTCCGCTAGCCAGCAAACATCACCAGCTGATGTAAATGTCCTCCAGTCAATCTATGTGTTGACTCAATACCGCAGCTGGATCCTTCCTTGGGTGCTCACCAAAAGCATGGTCTGCAACCAATCTTTCAGCCCGAATCGCATTTTCCACTGAATTAATGCTGACCTACTGGTTCCCTTCCTATCACCTCTTATTCCCATCTCCTCCACTTCTCTTTGTATAAGCCACAAGCAAATCATTGTTGTCTGTGACCAGCAGCTCTGTGTGTCTATGGAAGGTAAAAGGGTTTGAGGTTTAATATTTCATGACACAGTTTAGTATACTAGCTGCCATGAAACGTGAGTTCTGGATTATTCATACATACCCAGGGGTTCAGTGTGCTGTTAATATTGGCGTAGTTTAAAACACCTGTCTATAGTTATATGTGACAGCCGCTGTCTGTGCGCCAGTGTCAGAGACAGGCTTGTAGCGCATGAAGGTGAGTGCATCAAGTCATAGATGTGGATGAAATATATGTGGTTGGCGGGTGAACATTTGACATGTCGCTCTATTCTATCACTTTTTTTTAGTTCATGCATGAATACTGTCTGACTGCAGCCTATAAAGTAGCTGATTATCCGCTTACTTTTCGTAAGGTAGTGACATTTTTATTATTCAAAGGATAGGCTTTACTGCTATGTATTTGGCTCTATATACAGAGGATTTTTTAAACGTTTCACATTGTAATTATTCATTATTATCAATTATTAAAGCTAGATTTTATTAGTGTTACTGGTAATGCCAACAATTGTGATTTCAACTGCTTGTTGACTTATGAAAGTGGTTGGGCACATTAAAAAAACTGCATAATTTTGTGTCAACTTTTTTTGCAAAAAAAAAAAAAATCAAATAAAAAATGGTACAAAGGAAAACATAGCAACCAATCAGATTCCACCTTTCATTTTCCACAGCTCCTTTGGAAAAATTAAAGGTGGAATCTGATTTGTTGCTAGGGGCAACTAAGCCAGTTTTACTTTACACCAGTTTGGCCGCTTTCAGACGAGCGTGTTGAAATCCGTCAGTATTCTGGCTCAGGATACTGATGATATACCATCAGTATTGTTATCAGGATTTACATGCGTATTTCTTCCTCCCTTCCGCCCATGTGGATAGCTCCATTCATTAACATTAGCAGCGGATTCCGGTACATTACTCCGGACTCTCTACGTATTGCAAATACGCTTATCTGAAAGCGGCCTTTGGATAAATCTCCCCCACTGCATTGTAGAGCCATTGTAAGGGCTCGTTAACACGGCCATTGTGCATCCGTGGCCGTATTGTGGCCCGCATAAGGCGGGTCCGCAATACAAGGGCACCGGCCGCGTGCACCTGCATCACGCATCGCGGACCCATTCACTTGAGGCATGGATCGGAACTTGAGGAACGGAGGCACGGATCGGAAACCCACAGAAGCACTACGGAGTGCTTCCGTGGTGTTTCTGTCCATGCCTCCGCACCGCAAAAACATAGAACTTGTTCTATTTTTTTGCGGTGCGGACAGTTGGATGCGGATCGCGGATCCCATTGAAGTAAATGGGTCCGTAATGCTGTCCACATCTTTTGTAGCCCCATTGAATTAATAGGTCTGCATCCGATCCGCAAAAAATGGATTGGATTTGTTTTTACTCCAGATACACGGACTTATGGCGGGGCGCCTAATTTATGATGAGACCTGATCCTTGTCACAAATTAGGGTCTTTCTCTGCCAGTGCAGAGGGGAAACTAAGACACCAGTTTTTGTAAATGATATTCACTGTTCCTCATGCTGTGGCTTTCCAACTGTTGTTTCCAATCGGAAATGTCGAGCGCCTAATGTATATAATGGACTTTTTGTCAAGTCTGCCTGCTCTTCTTAAAGGGAATCTGATAGGATGATTAGTATTACTAGTAGGCCTGCTTCAGTAAAATCCATGCATACCTTTTTCCGTTGCGTTGCAGCATTCTGTAAACAGCTTTTAGCACATATTCTAATGAGAACTATAGCTCACCAAGGGTGGACCCGAGCCACTCAGTGCACCCTAACTCCTCCGCTCTCCTTCGCTGGCCACTTCGACTTCAACTTAATTGATGGGCGTAGAAGAGATGATGACTTCAATCAAGTTGGCAAGTGAAGGGGAGCAGCAGGCAAACTTCACAAAAAGTTCCTACAATGCATGCTAGACAGGCATACTGAATGGGCTGTAAATAATATTGATAAGCCTTCAAATGTCCTAGAATGACATGCCAAAAGTAGAGAGGGACCCCCAGGGGTGCACCACCAATGAGGCCAGGTGAGGCGATCACCTCAGGCAGCACCAGGTAGGGGAAAGAGGGGATCAGCGGCAGGACCATGGGCAATGAGCGCTTTCATTGTGGCAAAGGGGTAAGGTTAAGAAATTGGCATTGGGAAGGGGGGCGCGGTTTCAATTTTTGCCTCAGGCAGCAGAAAGACTAGGTGCACCCCTAGGGACCCTATCCCAAGATTTGGTATGAAGCCTATGGTAACATGTTATCTGCCTGAGCCCAATGGTATCCAAGTCAAAGTCCAGAACTGCATTTGCTTACCTTATGCTTGACTGTGTTTTAGTAACGACCCTCATGTAACATGACGTAGCTTGAGCCGTCTTGCGAGGAACAGGGAAGACTGCAGTGTATTCATGTGCAAAGCTCATAGAGACTTCTTTATCCAGAGTCAAGGTTGTAATTACTGCCAAAGGTGCCTTCCTACCTGCAGACTTGAATGTGGTGGATGGTTCAGCAATTATTTCTTGTTTAATAATTGTAATGAATGTAGATCACTTTGTAGAGATTTGTTTTACTTTACCATTAAAGCGTTTATTTCTGTTGATCCATGTACAAAAAGCCTAATTAAATCCACTGGGATTCAATGCTGTTGTACAATGAAATATAAACAATTCCAATAGGGGAGAATACTTTGTATAGACATTGTATAAATTATTATTTTATCTAGAAGGGTAATGCAAAATATGATGGTTTGTAATGGGACTAGTTTATTTTTACTGTTTTCACTGTTACTTCACTGTTACTATACTATACTCCCATGCACTGTTGCAGTGCGCCTCAACAGCTACTTTGTGAATGCAGATTGGCACCTAAGGGTATGGTCACACTGCATTTTTTGTGGTCACCCACTGTGGTACCTAGTGGAACATGTGCTGAAATGTGAAAGCCACGTCTCATTGTGGAAATCTGTATTGCCTTTCATATGGTGGATTTTTTTCCACTCAGATTTGTCCCATCTTGGTGTAGATTCCAAGTGGAAACCGTGGTGGGTAGCCAACCATATGCAAATCTGCAACAGTTTACAGGGAATGTATCATCAGAAAACGACCTATTGTTTAAATCAGGTTTTTATTTTTAATCTATTTTTAAAGAATTGTTGATATTTTTAATTTTCCATGGCAATATTTATATTTAAACAAAACCATACAATCCTGCAGTTTTCCCACTGACTACCAGGTGACACTTCTTGGTCTGTAAAGATTACTTTACTGCAGTTATCTGCTTATCTATACACAGAGATGATATCATTACAGGCAGGATTCGAATGACAGATAAGACAGCATCCACCATTCCCAGTGGGTTATTGTTAGAGCTTATCTATTCTTTCCTTGTACAATGACCTCTGCACAGATCACAGAACATGCCTAGAAAACTCTTCCATAGAAGTCAATGAGATCCTCTCCTGTCCATTGTGTCTATGGACCATGGGGCCGCCAAAGCAATTTTTAATGCTTTGTAAATGCTGTTAAAAACAGGTCAGGCAAGATGGCCGCCTCCATAATCATGTTCAGGAAATAGAATAATTAAATCTGCAATTAGAAAATAAAAATAGATTAGGGCTCCTTCACATCACCGTTCAGCTCTTCCGTTCTCCTACTCCGTTATAGGAGCAGGATAATGGAAAGGACGGATACGGGACATAATTGAGCTGAACTGAGCCTATGGACCCCATAGACTATAATGGGGTCCATTAGGTTTCCGCTCAGAAGATGATTTTGGAGCAGAGACCAAAGTGGTGCACGCAAGACTTTTGTCTCTGTTTCAAAAATCTTCCTCTGAGCGGAAACCTAATGGACCCCATTATAGTCTATGGGGTTTGTTCAGCTCAATTATGTCCCTGAATCTGTCCTTTCCGTTCTCTTGCTCCTATAACGGAGCAGGAGAACGGAAGGGCTGAACGGTCATGTGAACGAGCCCTTAGTCAAAAAAAGGAAATGTGCTGCTGTCTGGTTTTCACTGGCAGAAAAAAAAATAAAAATTGGTGACACGTTTTCTTTGCACTAAAAAACTGCTAATCCACAGGTCAGACTCAGATTTCTGCTAGGGATTTCACTTTGGATTTTTTTTTTTACATGGTGCACGTACTCTGAGGTCCACATGCACATTACTGCCAATCTAATGTGTATGGAGGATTCCTGACTCTCCCATGACAGATGATGTCAGGAAAAAGAAAGATGAGACAAAGTGAATTTTTCACTCAATCCTTTTGTTCTCCCAGAAAATAAGCCATCGCCAGAAGTGGCAGCAGCTTTCTCCTCACTCCCATTTGACAACACACTTACTCGGACTGAATGTTGAAAGTTTACAGACTTAGGCCTCGTCCACATTTTCGTTTTTTAAATGATGTGTGATGTCCGCATTTTCCACGGACAGCACACGTACCCATTGATTTAAAAATGTGTTTGTTCACATTTCAGTATATTTTTACGGACCGTGAGTCATGCACTACTTTGATCTGTGATGCGCCCATAGACGTCTATCGGTCCGTGACAATCATGGACACACCACAGATGGCATCCATGGTGCGTCCATTTTTCACTGAAGACTGATAGGAGATTCTTTGGAAATTAATTTTCAGCTGCCCTAGCTTGTAAAACGGCTAGGAGATGTTCTGATGCTCATCTCAGAGGGAATGCCTGGGTGAAGAAGGGGATATTTCCGGGTTCAGCTCTGGAATCGGACAACTCCTTTAAATCAACTACTCTTAAGAAAGTACAAGGTGGGACAAGGTCACTTGCTATGAATCTTGAAAGAAGAATGGAATTACTTTCATATTAAGGAGATATTCACTTTAAAGATTAAGTAAATATGCACCTAGATTTTTTGAGGAAATTTCTCGACTGCCCTATTCATCTAAATGAGGCTTGTAGAAATCAATGTACATGCAGAAACTACCCCATTAAGATATATAAAATAGATTTTTCAACAAAAAAAGTATGCTGCTAATCCAGTGGTTATGTCCATCATCTTGAGATCTTGTATGATTGTTGACCTTAAAATGGACAAAGATATAATTTATGAATAGTTACTTGCAGGTAGAGATGAGCGAATCATTCAAAATTTTATTCGACGAAATTTATCGAACTTTTCAGAAGATTCGTATATTCGACGAATATATTTATTAAACCTGCGTACAAAATATACGTTATTATGTGGCGTTTAGCAAACATTTGCGCACTAACAACGAACGTTCAGTTTTAAAAGGTACGCAACTTCTTTGAACATGTACGCATGAGTATACAAATTGCGTACGAAAATGACGGGCTTTGCTGGAAAGGAATGGTGGAGCAGGAGGAACGCACTCACGAGTCTGACCCCTGGCTACATATGGATACTGTATCAGCAGATGACAGCAGATCATCCGGCTGAGAGTGAGATGAGCGTGCTATCCACTCCACTATGTCATCCACTTTCTCCTCCACTTCAATTTTGCGCCTTGGTGGGTTAGCCCGGTGGAACACTGGCCACGTATTGCGAATACTACAAAGTAGAAGCTCCGGCTACAGGTCCTTTGGCACTGCTGCCCTGTGCCACCTTCTCCCTTTTTTAGAGCTCGAGGTCTGGCTGGAACTGGACCTCTTTTGCTTATCCATTCCAGACATTTTTCACTTTACTCTGTGGCCCTGCAGTTGTCTTTGTCCCTGTCTCTCTCCCTGTCTCTCTCCCTATCTCTCTCCCTGTCTCTCTCTCCCTGCCTGATTAATTAATAGCCCTGCACTGGCCCTGCACTTGCCCTGCAGTATCCCTGATATCTGTAATATGCAGGGGCGGATTGGGAATTTAAAGTGGCCCTGGAAAAAAAAATAAAAGTGGCCCTATGTTGTGGGCATGCCCAGATTGACAGAAGGTGGGGCCAAAAAGTAGGCGGGCCAGAAATACCATAGAGGGAGCTGTTTTTTTTTTGGCTCAGTGCAGCACAATATACTGCCCCAGTAGAACCAAAAACCTCCATAGAATCTGCCCCTCTGTGGTGGCTAGTACCAACTGCCATGTCCTGTCATCCTCCTTTTCCTCCATATCCAATTAAGATATGGAGAAAAGGGATGAAGACTTAAAACACAGGCAATATCACAGAGGAAGCCTTACCTTCAGCATTCTGATTGGTCTATCATCATTACCATACATACAGGTGTATATAGCACCACATACCTCTTATCCAGTGACTTCTCCTGTCATGTACATGTTCTTTTTTCTCATCTTCTCCATTCGGATCAAACTGCCATGATGACTTCTCTCAGTGACGTCTCCTCTGATGTATATATTCTCTTTCCTCATCTTCTCTGGTAGGACTAGACAACACATGATGACATCTTGTAGCTGTGTTACATGCAGAGTATAACACACAAACATCTTAGTGTCCTCAAATTTCTATCATCTTCCCCGCCATGGTGCCCTAACATTGTCATCCTGCTGCTACCTTCAATACTGTGCTCCCCAAGGCCCCAAATAATATACTGTAGAAATACTAATGCCCTCTATAGTGCCCCAGTTACAATAATGCCTGCCCCCAGCAATAACAATGCCCCTGTTGTGCTTCCAGTATTATAAATGCCCCCGACAGTGCCTCCAGTAATAGTAATGCCCTTACAGTCCCCCCTATAATTCCTCAGCAATAATAATGTCCCGGTATAAAAAATGCCACCTTAGTATTAATAATTCCCCTAATAATAGTGTCTCAAGCAATAATAATACCCCAGTATTAATTATATTATGTATTTTGCCTTCAGTAATAATAATGCTCCCTACAGTGCCCCCTATAATTATCCCAGTAATAATAATAATAATGTCCCCACAGTGCCCCCAGTTTTAATTCTGCCCCAGTATTAAAAATACGACCTCAAGTAATAATAATGTCCACAGAATTAATATTATGTATAGTATTGTACCCCCCGTAATAATAATGCCCCACGATGTGCCTCCAGTAATAATGATGCCCCCAGCAATGTCCTCCCCCTTGCACTCCAGTAATGTCCTTCCTCCCCGAGTAATGTCTCTCTAATGCCCACAGTAATGCCCCCTTGCCCCCAGTAATATCCTCCCTGACCCCTGTAATGTCCCTATAGCAGCCACAGCAATGCTCCCCTACCCTCAGTAATGTCCTCCCTGACCCAGTAATGGCCCTATAGCCACCAAAGTAAAGCTCTTCCTGCCCACAGTACTGTCTTTGTAATGGTCACCATAATGTTCCCCTCCTTCAAACCCACTCATTGTCAAGTGGTTGCTAAAAAAAACAAAAAAACAAAAACAAACAAACCTTACCTGAGTTCCGTTCCCACATCCATGCAGCAGCCTCTTCTGGCATACAGCCTGTAGGCAGGAGGGGTTTGGAGGACGACACAGCATCAGTCACGCTGACGCTGGAAGTAGGCGGAGCCACAGGTCCTGACAGGAGAAGAGAGCTGCAGGAGGGGAGGGGCGTATCCATCAGGGGCAGAAGCAAGCACATTGCGGCATGAAGATGGGATTACAGCAGGGCCAACAGTGGCCACCACCCTGGCTACAATACACATTGCGGCTGCCAGCAGCCCTGCTGAGATCTCATTATCATGACAATGGTATGATAATGAGATCGCAGCAGGGCTGACTGCGGGCTGTAATGTGTATTGTAGTGTGTATTGTAGGGCAGGCGCCGGCCGCAGCTCCCCTGCTGTAATCCTTTCATTTTAAGACAATGTGTAAACTGAACGCGTCGCCGGCCCCAAGCATACTGCAGGCAATCGGCCCACCGGGAGCTTTCCCGGTAAGTTACATTGCCAATCCGCCCCTGGTAATATGGATTCCCAGAACAATTACACCCCAATTTCAACAACACAAGTCTCAGTGTCTCAGAACTTCACACACAGTGCTTCTGCTCGTCTCAGCAGTCGCAGCAGAAGTGATGCGTCACTGGCTTACCGAACCTGAGCCAATCAGAGCAAGCCCTGCCCACTAGGTCAGGTGACCGCTTTCTTCCCGGGCTTTTGCGCATGATAAACGAACTAACAGTAAAAGTTTGCTAATTACTTGAATTCGCAAGCAACAGCGTATAGAGTAACTTATACGTAGCATTGGCGTACAATTTATCGGACAAGTATGTAGCGAATGCTTAGAAAGCCTTAGGAACATTTTTGAATCTTAACGGAGCAAATGACCTAACATTTGAATTCGCTTCACAGCTGAAAATTTCCAAGATTCAACGAATACGATTCGACGAATAGATTCGCTCATCTCTACTTGCAGGTTAACTAGACAAAGAAAAAAGTGGATATTTGGAAATTAGAAAGACTAATCGAATAGTAGGGCTGATAACGCACATCAAAAAGATTCTAGGCTCTGTTGTGATGTCACAGTATTGAACGCCAGGGGAAGGGGTGATGTCACAGCTGAGAGCATTAAAAATACAGCATCAATAAATATATAAAACTAAGACATATGTTCCTTAATAGGGAAAACAATTGGGACTATAATAGCACTCCGTTGTGAAGTCAAAATAATAAATAATGAAAGCAGCATAAACCATTGTCTGCGTCTTTATAGGCTGTGCTCATTGTGATGTATTAAGAGAGTGCATGATAAAAATAGACAATGCAAGATATGAAAACTAAACAAAATCAAACAGTATCTAAGCTGGACATAGACATGAGATTTAGTAGGCTGGATCAACCCAATGGAAGGATCAGACAAGCTGGATTTTAACCAGCCTGTTGCTTTCGAACCCAGATATGCAGCCCAACAGGTTTTTGACAGCTGTTTATCCCCTTGTCCTAACTGAATAAACATTCTCGTTGGGCTGAAAGATGATGTCTGTGGCACTTTAAAAGCAGTCTGTCACATGGAAATTCACTGTTTAATCAGGCAAAATGCCTCGTAGGGCTAGCTCAGCTGATTGTAATAATACCTTTCACTTAGCGATCTGTTACTTCATTCTGGAGAAAAAGAACTTATAATATATGTTCAAATGAGTAGTTACACCGGGGGTGGATCCAAGCCACTTTCTTCACCTTTGCTTCTTCTGCAGACCCCTCCCTCGCCTTTATTGACAGGATTAGGTGGGATGACTATGCAGGAATTTATCAGGAAGGAGTATTTTGCCTGGACATCCACCTCTTGGCTTTGGAATGGATGGACGGACTTAATTTTGTATTCTTCCAACTGTCATGGCACTCACATGATGCAGTTTGGCAATTTTCTTGGCTGAGATACCGCTATTAATGAGCTGGATAATGCTGTTCTCTTTTCATGACGGGTCCTGGATTTGAACCAGTGACTTTTAAACTTTGGAATCAAACTAATAAAACACTGAGCTATTAGGGAATGTAAGAACAGGTTGTAATTTGTAGTATACAAGAAGAAAAAGATTGTAACAATGCAGTTACAAGACAAGAATCTGCATAACTAACCATATGCTAAATAGTTGCAAGTCCAACTTGCATGTATGAGATGATTGTCTATAAAATAATGGTGGTCTCATGGTTAGTAGATGATGAGATATGGAGCCTGAAAGTCAAAAGTTCAAAACAGTTACCCATTTGCTCATCTGTGTATCAACAAACCCCCTACCTAACCAAACAAAAGACCAAATACATTTTACATTCTATTTGTCTATTACCCTGCCCTATATTTGGACAGGATGAACATCAATGGATGATAAACATATCCATTGCTGCTCATTTGCACTGGCTTATTACAAAAGCCAAAGCAATGTGAATGTGGGAGGAAGGATTGCTAACGCAGTTGTTCCTCCCACATTCAGCTCTGTACATTATTGGCAGCATATTAATGACTACACAGGACCATGTGATGAAAGATGTCAATCAGGCTCAGCCGACAAACAAGCGTTTGCTTGTTCACCAACTGATTGGCTACATGATTATATTAGCCAATTATAGTGAATGCAGAGGGTAGGTTTGGGGTGGCCCCAACACTACACTGGGTCCTCTAGACACTGTGAAGGTGTCACCATGTGTTGCTGCGAAGGAATGGTAAGGGGTGGTGCAATGAGAAATAATTCTATAGTCAGGGTCTGCAGTTAACCTGTGTGCTTCTTTACCGGAAGATTTCAAGAGCAAAACAATATAAGCAAGCACTGAACTGGCTTCTCCAGTCTGCTTCTGGACACAAGAAGGTTTTGTGCAGAGGAAAGGCATGAGCTAGCTGTTCCTCTCTCTCTCATTAGGCTGGTACCCTGGCCAAAGGCTGGTGGCCCAGGGTGGGAGGCTCAGTTGTCCGACTGGCTCCCCAGTCAACGGGCTGGTAACTCGGGGTCTGCGGCTCAGCATCCCCATCTTGGAGTCCTCTTCTGGTCATTCATGCAGGACTGGTCCTTATCTGCAGACAACTAGGGGCTCTAACTGCTCTCCTTATATACAGATTCTACCTGAACTAGAACCTTCTAGTGGGAGGGATGAAGTGGAGAAGCATAGCCAAAACCAAAACATTGTTACAATTTCTGTCTATCATAAACTTTATAGAGCTTTAATACAAGTATATGGGAATGAATAAGCATTTTTTTCCAGACATAAACAAGTTTTCAGACATTAACACAGTCAGAAGGTCAGTGTACCTGTTTTTCCCCGAAAACTGCATAGGTAGAAAGTCATAAAGTCTCTCAGTATTAGCTTTCTGTGCAGTAACCCTTTCCACAGCGCAGTGCAGCTATAGTGTAATAACTATGCCAACGGACAGGATCTACAAGAATAAATATATAAAATGCTGTTCAACAATATGAAACAGTGTAAGTGCACACAACAGCATAAATCACAGTGCAAGTTAACCCTTCAAAGTGCAATAAAGTATTGAGTTGATGGCTTTGCATAGTAGAAAAAGAGGCAAATGTCCTTAGTCCAAAGCACCTTTGTTCCAGGGCACTACATGAACAAGCGTTCCTCTGAGCGCTTGTTCCTGATAATTGACCTGAATATTGTTCAGTCTGATAGGGCCTTTATTCTTCTTGATTTCAGAAACACTTTAGTAGCATATGTTCACCTCTACACTATCTCTCCAATACAGTGTGTCTCTATCATTGATCCACAGGATAGTTGGAGGAGGCTTAAGAGTTCACTTCAATCATAGTGTTACCATTATTTCTTTTATCTTCGCTTCATACTGCTGAGGACTCTCACATTGCCTTTGTGTTCAAGTATTGAACTGTGTACAGACACATAGGTGGTCTGTATGTTTGTATTTTATGAAAATGGCACAATTTAATGTGAGGACCTCTGCAGCTTGAATGTGTATATTATAAAAACACCAGCTAAAGGCTCTACAAGAATGAAACACATAGGGGGTCATTTATGGCCAAATATACGCCACTGTTTGACGTATATTTGGCATAGATTTTGTCGCAAAGATGATTTGCGGAAAAATCTGAGACCACTTCCACACCATGTATGACAGTTCTAAAAAAGGGGGCATGGCATGGGCATGGAAGAGGGCGGGCAGGCCCATCTCATTCATAATTTTCTACACCAGTTTTTGGCGTAGAAAATTATCTAAATCTATGCCACCAAGGGAGCAGGTGTAGATTTTAAGGCTGTTGTACACTGGTGGTGGATGAGCCTGAGTTATGCAGAGTCCGGCACCTGTATCTAACTTAAACATATCAAGCACCAGCGCAAGGTTTTTAAGACCAGAGTCTAAAATGCTGGTCTTAATATATGACTCCAATAATTTATAGCCCACATATTCTTCACCCTTCAACATTTGTTTTGTCTCTAGTTTATATGATTTGGTATCCTTCACTTTAGTCAATTCTCTTTGTTGCTTGATATTATGTCACAAGACCATTGCCAGAAAAATAAAAAATATGGATCACAGAGAGGCCATACAAAAACATGACTTAAAGAAGAACTCCCGACAAAAATTTTATTCCATGTCCTGCTAGAAATGTACATGATGTAATCTGTAGTGAATGTCATTTTCTTACCAGTGTCTGAATTTTTGACTTATATCATCCTGAAGTTTCTTATCTGTGTCATGTGACCAGCAATTAGACCCACCAACTCACACATAGACTTATGTGTGGACAGGAAGTTTAATTCTCTATGTATTCCTATGAGACTGAAAGTGAGGCTCCAACAGGAATGAATAGAGCAGTTACTGGCTTTCTGTCCTGGGTCAGTTGGAGGTCAGGGAGTTGGTCACATGACCTAGCTACAATAAGAAGAGAGGTTTTTACTCACAGAAACAGTCACTGATAAGAAAATGACAATCACTACAGATTATATCATGCACCTTTCTAAAAGGTCAGAGAATAAAAATTTTTGCGGGAGTTCTTCTTTAAATGTGTAAAAGTACCAAAAATTGGTATGTGTGTAATCATACTGACCAGGAGAATAAAGTTATTATGTCTTGTTAAGTGTCCTTCCATCTACGGCCATGCATACTGCCATGCATAATGGGGGAAGAGATGCGAACCAGATGCTGCAGATTTAAAGAACATCTAAATCCGCTAAAAAGAATGCAAGTTGCCCAGTTTAATGTTTAACACACATTTTGAAATCGTATCCTTAACGCCTTCAGGTCTGCACTTTAAAGATGAAACCCACTCCGGAGCGGAATGAGCGCCATGGCAACTGGGTTCCTGCTGTTTCACATAGCAGACACCTGGGGCTAATATCTGCGACTATTGATAATGTAGATCTCAGTCATTTAACCCTTCAGATGCCATACTGAATTGTGACGACATCTGAGATGGTTTCCCCAGGAGTACTGTGTTCCCAGGGCCCGAACAGTCTCCTCCGTGAAGCAGTGTGGCAGCCCCAGTCCCTCTGAAGGATCCGATGCCACCAAAGCGAGTTTCTAGAAATATATAGAATGTCCTAAATAGTAATTCATTGCAGTCTACGGGACAAGTGATCTAATTATGGCATGTTCAATTCACCTAGGGGGAAGTAATACAAGTGTAAAAAAAAATGTAAGAAAAGTTTTTTTAAAAAAATATAAAACAAACAAATCAACCTTCTTTTCTCATAATAAAAATAAATTATAAAAAATACATCATTAGCACTGTTGCGGTGAACGCCGTAATGAAAAAATCAAAATGTCACAGGTTCTCAATGGGATTTAGGTCTGAACTTTGACTGGGCCATTCTAACACATGAATATGGTTTGCTGTAAGCCATTCCATTGTAGCTCTGGCTGTATGGTCGTTGTCCTGCTGGAAGGTGAACCTCCGCCCCAGTCTCAAGTCGTTTGCAGCCTCTAACTGGTTTTCCTCCAGAATTTCCCTATATTTAGCTCCATCCATATTCCCATCAACTCTGACCAGATTCCCGGTCCTTGCAGAAGAAAACCATCCGAACAGCATTGGTTGCCATAACCATGTTGTTGTTGGTGTGTTCAGGGTGATCTGCAGTTTTTGTTTTCATCCGCACATAGCGTTTTGCATTTAGCTCAAAAAGTTCAATTTTGCTCTCATCAGAGCAGCTTCTTCCATATGTTTGCTGTGTCCCCTACTTGGCTTGTGGCAGACTTCTTATGGCTTTCTTTCAAAAATGGCTTCTTCTTGTCATTCTTTCCTAAAGCTCAGATTTGTGAAGTACATGACTAATAGTTGTGCTGTGGAGAGATTCTCCCACCTGAGCTGTGGATCTCTGCAGCTCCTCCAGAGTCACCATGGACATCTAGGCTGCTTCTCTAATTAATGCAACTTGCCTTGGCTGTCAGTTTAGGTGGACGGCCATGTCTTTGGTTTTCAGTTGTGCCATACTCCTTCCATGGATTGAACAGTGTGTGAAATGTTCAGAGATTCGGATATTTTTTTATAACTTTACCCTGCTTTACATGTCTCCACAAACATCCCTGATCTGTCTGGTGTGTTCCCTGCATTTGGCACCATATTTAATTTTTGCTGTGGGCCACACTTAATCTAAAACAGGTCCTGAGTTTACATCGACATCTATGGAATTTTTGTACCCCACCTAACAATTGCATTGTCCTGACAAAGAGGGAACTTCTACCCTCAAAACGCGTAGACAACCTGTGAATAAAAATTGAAAACTACTCCACTGTGTACAGTAGTTTCAAATTCCACCAAGCAGCGCCGGTTTAGAGCGGTCTTTTTTCCTACAGCGTTTTGCTGTATACCTTTGGACCTATTTATAGGTGGTCACTTCAGAACTAAAATTATCCTTAAAAAAAAGTTAGTTTTGGAAATTGTCTTGAAAATTGAAGATTGCTTCTAAAATTCTATTCTATTCTAACATCCTAAGAAATAAAATGACATTTACAAAATGATGCCAACATAAAGTAGACATACGGGTAATGTTAATAATAACTATTTTGTAAGGTATCACTATCCCTACTGTCTTGAAAGCAGAAAAATCTAATTTAGAAGATTGCTAGTTTTTTGGGAAATTGTAAATTCCAAGTTATTATGACAAAAAGTGAAACATCAGATTTGCAAAATTAGGCTTTGTCAGGAAGATGAAAACTGGTTGGTCTGCATAGGGTTAAAGGCACATTTCTTAACGATTTACATTCATTTCTTACTATTTACAATACTACTATAATGTACTCCCAAGGGGCAACCTTCCTGCTACAGTGATGCTAGGCCACAAGGCCCGAAACACTGTCCCTGACTCCTTCGGTCTGAGTAACACGGCTATCCGAGGGGCTGACACACAGACCAGGTCATTGTCTCTTCTTTGACCCAGTGACATTAAACCTTATTCCCTCTTGTTAAGGGTATCTGGCTCTCACCTGGCAGTTTGGTCCTGTATGTTGCTGGATGTCATTGCTGCAGCTGTTGCATTTGCCACCATTGCCATCCTCAGGTCACCACAGCCACTGTTACCATAATTTCACATGCCATTCAGAGACTCGATTAAAGGGGTTCTCCGGGAATTAAGAAAATGAAAATACTTAAAGGGAACCTGTCATCTCCGAAACACCCCCTGAACTAAAGTAAGCGGTGTATAGTGTAAGTGATGCTGAATCCGAATATGTAAGTTTTATCTTCATACTCACTTCCATTCTGACGCTGTGCTCCCACAAACTTGCAGTAAAATGCACTCACTGGACTCTTCTTTGAGTCCTCTCCATTATGTGAGTGAGCACTGGAGTCCACTGAGTGCATTTTACTGCAGGTTTGTGGGAGCACAACATCAGAATGGAAGTGAGTACGAAGATAAAAATTACATAACCGGACTCAATGTCACTTACACTATACACCGCTTACTGTAGTTTGGAGGGTGTTTCAGAGCTGACAGGTTCCCTTTAAATATTACTTTACAATAAATATATTCCCAAATACCTTTCATTAGTTATAATGGCTCATTTTGCCTGGGGAGCACTCATTAGGAGAAACAAAATGGCCGCCGTCCTATTCGTACACAAAACCTGTCCTAATCACGTAGCAGGACAAGTTACTTCACAACACTGAGGTAAAGAGCTGCCTCATCCTCCTCTCTGCTTGTCAGTGATTATTATCCTGAATACAGATGATAAGATCTTCAGCTGAATCTCTGGGGAATTTAGTTCATGAGGAGACATGAAGTACAGAGAGGACGGACAGGACAGACTGTGGTAATGGAGACTGCATACAAGAGCTGCTGCTCATTAGCTACATCTTACCCTTCTCTTATGTCTCCTCATCATCTCCATTCCCACAGAGAAATACCTGTATTCAGACCCATAATACCTGACAAGCAGAGCAGAGAGGAGGATGAGGCAGCCCTTTACCTCAGTGTTGTGAAGTACCTTGTCCTCCCGCGTGATTAGGACAGGTTTTGTGTGCACTAATAGGACGGCGGCCATTTTGTTTTTCCTGATGATTGCTCCCCAGACAAAACGAGCCATTATAAATAATTAAAGGTATTTGTAAATATATTTATTATAAAGTAATATTTAAGTAGGTTCATTTTCTTAATTTCCGGAGAACCCCTTTAAAGAGGTTATCCTGGAAAAGATAATGATGACTTATCCTAAGGAAAGGTCATCATTATCAAATCAGCGTGGGTCCAAGTCTTGGCATCACCTGCCGTTCAGCTATTTCGGGGAGCCACTGCACTCACAGGAGATCTGGTGAGCGATGCAGGCTCCCAGCAGCTTTTCAAGGACAGCTTCGTACATCGTATAGTGGCAGCGCTTGGTATTGCAGCTCAGCCCTATTGACTTGAATGGGGATGAGCTGCAACACGGTCATGTGACTGATGTACAGTGATGTCACTGGCCTAGGAAGAGCGGATCAGCGGGGGTCCCGGGTGTCGCATCCCCGCAGATCTTATACTGATGACCTATCTTGAGGATAAGTCATAAATATCTTTTCCTGGATAACCCCTTTAAGGCATGGTCTAGGCCAGGCATGCTCAACCAGTGGCCCTCCAGCTGTTGCAAAACTACATTCCTGGACAGCCTACAGCTATCAGCCTACAGCAGGGCATGGTGGGAGTTGTATTTTACAACAGCTGGAGAGGCGCAGGCTGAGCATCCCTGGTCTAGGCATTCTTCTTGTCCACGACTGTGTCCATGGTACACCCCTTTCTAAGGGATGGAAACTCCTTGCACTCTTGCGCTATCAGTACATGACTTATTCGCAGGAGGATAACTTTCTCCCCTGCACAGACTGAATTACTTTCACCAGCCAGTTCAGTAGGGCTTTTTTCAATGCTCACCCCTAATGGGGAGGAGGATGAGAACACAACACATGGAATATTGTCGCACTTACTGTAAAGGCAGCCACTGGGTGCTGCAGAAAATAGTTTGCACATGGTCATGATGCTATTTTAGATTAAATGTGTGTTCTGTTTTAGTAGGAAGGGCTGAAGCTGTGTCAGGCATAGCACTGTTGTGTTTACCTAAAGTGTACGTCTCCAGTATCAGGGAGAAGGAACCTCCACCTTTGTTAATCTAAAGCCTTCTTTTTTCTTGAAGGGGTTGGCCTACCTGTGACCCACTCCTGTCTAGAAAACAGGGCCCACAATGTGAAGGAGAGCACACCGTGCATGTGTGACGTTCTTCTCACCATTCATCGCTATGGGATTGCCAGAAATAGCCATTTTTGGAACTCCCATAGCAGTGACCGAAGGGTGGCATGGCTGCTCTCTGTTCACTTTGGTGGCCCTGTTCTGGAGATATGAGCAGGTCCTGCACCTATCTAACATTGAAGACATATCGTAGGAAAGTCTGAACCTCTGAACATCAGAACCGCTATTTATATTTCCCCTCTGTACTACAGATAGGAACTGCAAATCAGTTGAAGAAGAAAATATGAGCTGTGATTGTCCTCTGTCTCTTTCGGACTTATTTCTACTTTTGAGGTGTACCAGACATATTCCAACCCTAGAGGGCAGTAGCACAAATGCATACTTTAGTGTCAGAAATATGATTCGGCCCTGTCACCTATACCCGATGTGGAAAAAAATGATGTAAGGCTTAAAATCAGAATACAATTGAACCTAAAGGATTAATATACCTTACTAACATACCTGACTTGTATCCCATATTGTCGTATTGCCATTGTGTTCCATATGAGTCTGTACATAAATTGAGAAAGGCTTGCTGCCTATAACAATCCACCAGGGTTTCACTTTTAGGACTGCAATTGCAAAAGAAGCATGGTCTATACACCATTATAGTAGTTTCACACTGTGGTTTTTGGAAAAATCTCACTGCAGTTTTGATGCATTTTTTTTAGACTAAGCCAAAAGTAGATACCGCAAGAATGAGAAATATAATCCTTGCTTTATATTCCTTATTCCTTTTGAATTCACTTCTGGCTTTGGCTCAAAAGCTGCATAAAAACTGCAGTGTTTTTGAGTGTGAAATTACCCTTACAGATGGGTCCTACATACTTGTAGCTCTTACCTGAAGAAATTGCACAAAAAAAGTCCCATGACTTCCATTTTAGCCTTTCATTGCCTCCAATGTAGTTTTGCTCCATTGTTACGGAAACCAAAGACAAAAATAGCAGTAATACTAATAACAATTAAATGGTGATAGGCTATTCAATATTCCACTTAACGCAGTAATATTTATATAGGCATAGCGGAAACATTTGAGTGCTCAGAATAGGATATGAAATCTGCTTGTGTGTAGCCTTAAGGCAGCCTTGAACTAAACTGATTTTATGGAATGGGTACAAAAATAAAGATTATCGTAATTGAAGATAATCAGGCTAATTACTATGTACCATGAGTAGACATAAAAATGAAAATGAAAATATGAAAGCAATTGAAGACATTTCCTATTTAGAATTCACTATCCTGCTTCTATATAAACATTTATTTCCCTTGTCCAACATTGCTTCCACATTGTCATCCAGATCGCTCTGTAATTACATAGCTGAACACATTTGTTTCCAAGACAAAAATTGTAAAAATAGATATAAAAAGCAGCGCGATGGTATACATTGCTTTATACACATTTCCATTATTGCCTTTGGTATTGGGGATTAAGTAGGCTGTTTACAGCCTGAGCGCAGCTGGCCAATCACATTCCTACGTTGGCTTTTCCATGCTCTGCTGTAAGTGCCAAGACATCACTTTGATGTTAACTCAATCCAAATGCATTAGAGAACAAGAGAGAGTAGTGGAGGGAGAAGATAACTGAAGTAAGAAGGGAGCAGGAGGGCAGAGAAAGGTGAGGGCTAATACTCAGACCCTTTCATTGTTATGGTGTATCATATAAATGCAAATGTATTTGAGAATATTGTATAATATTTAATTAGAAATAAATCAATCAGGGGTTTGCGTGCGGCTGAGGTTCATTCACAAAAAAGGCAGCCTTTTCCTCCTGTCTGTATACTTGTACTGCATAGATTTGCATTGGATTGTGAGCGCGAGGCAGAGCACTGTACGCTCTAAATAACCTGGATTTATGTAGATTTTTACTAGACACATATATCATTAGGCACATAACTAGAAGCTCAATAACGAGAGGGAGGAGGTAGACCAAGACGACAGAAATGGGCTAGGAGGAGCAATAAGGGACATTGAGAACAGAGGGACTCATAAGCCAGGGGAAATGAATATTGGGAGAATTGGGAACGGCAATGAATAATGTGTGACTAATTGAGGAATAAACATAGTGTGAAGAGATATAACGGATGGCAGGAAAGAGCTGAGAACCACAGTCATAAATTTATAAGAACAAGAACTGGGAGGAAGACGAAAGAAATATTCCTAGAGAAAGACAGCTCAAGACAGCAAGGTTTCGCAATCAACCATTTTTCACATTCGACTAAGTTATGGGCCATGCAAGTCTGACAACAAGTGTTGGTGGGATCTGCACAGGATAATGGATTATCAAAATGAAATGTCTAGATCTATAATAAACTACACCCAGGAGGATCATAAGGGATTTAGGGTGATGGATAGGGACAGCTGAATCTTAGGTTAGTAAGGGGATCCAAATAGAACATAATGTCAATGACAAATTACTTTTTTATTGGAAGGGAACACAAACACAAGCTCATAGCAATGTGAAGATGTCCCTCACCCTAAAGTTCAGCTATGTATTCTCTAAAGCAAAGAATGATGTAGCAACATTTCATCAGTGGTCATAAGAACAATGTGCTAGCCGATCAATTTCCTCTAAATATAGTCTGGAATAGAGCAAACAATGAAATGCTACGTTCCAAGCATAGCACGCATTGGCAAGAGAAGATTATTTACATGATTGGAGTAAAGTATAATCTGACCATGACATACAATTTCATTTGTAGTTCTTATCACTTTTCGTAAAAATCAGGCATATAAAGGAAGATTTATGAAACTGGTGTAAAGTAGAACTGGCTCAGTTGCTCATAACAACCAATCAGACTCCACTTTTCATTTTCCAAAGGAGCTGTGAAAAATAAAAGGTGGAATCTAATTGGTTGCTATGGGCAACCTAACCAGTTTTACCATACATCAGATTTATAAATCTCCCCCTTAGTTTTGTGACTTGCTGTTAGGATAGGCATTGTTTGTAGAACTTTTCCAAAAATCTCCTGGGTAATGGGAGTGGTATCTGACAGTGGATTCTCAAAAATCCAAAAGATTTAACTAAACTGTGCAGTTCTGAACAACGATATTTAGTTGGTATTTTCCTGTCTCTTCCTCATTTAACATAGGCCTGTATGCTCATATGTTCACTTCCTGGCAAATTGTCAACAAATGTTTTAACTATTCAGTTTATTGTGGTTACTGGTAGTTTCCACTGACTCCTATTTTTTATTTCCCAATTTATACAGCTCCAAACTTTCCTTCCTAATTCTTTGGTTTCACCAATGTTAATAGCAGACAACCTTATAGTTATACAAAATAGAAACATTAAAGTAGTAGTTTTGCATTTACTTCCTTTTATTTCTGAAAATTGGTTTTAGAGGCCACCAAAAATGTTGTAAACTTATAAACTTGGGAGCATATTGTGACATGGGCATGTTGTTTTGGTCTAATAGTTTAAGGCTCTATTTACGTCCATTTTGGAGACTCTGCTTGTCTTTTCTTCTTCTCATTTTGAGCTTTGACATCACTTTCTTGTGCCATTTATAATTATTCTTGCTTGGGACCCACAAAAAGCTCACAATAAGAATTTATTGCATTGCACTGAATGCATATACACACATACATTAATGTACAAATCAGCCGAACCATCAGGAGAAGTTATCTCATGACAATAGCTCCTGTGAAGAGGTGGGAGAGTACCCATGTTGATCCCTGACTACTGTCAAAAGTTCTTACAATGGGCATATGAGCATTAAAACTGAACCGTGGATCATTGGCAGAAGGTGGCCTGATCTGATGAATCATGTTTTATTTTATATAAAGTGGACAGCCAGATACATGTGCATCACATACCTTGGGAAGAAATGGCACAAGGATGCGTTGGTGCCATGTGAAGAAGGAAAGCCAACACGGTCAGTGTCTGTGAAGAGGTGGGAGAGTACCCATGTTCATCCCTGACTACTGCCAAAGGTTCCTACTATGGACATATGAGCATTAAAACTGAACTGTGGATCATTGGCAGAAGGTGGCCTGGTCTGATGAATCATGTTTAATTTTATATAATGTGGACAGCCAGATGCATGTGCATCACATACCTTGGGAAGAGATGGCACAAGGATGCGCTGGTGCCATGTGAAGAAGGAAAGCCAATATGGTCAGTGTGATGCTCTGGGCAATGTTCTTCTGGGAAACATTTGATTGAGACAATCATGTGTGTCACTTTGACACGTACCTCCTACCTAAACCTTGCTGTAGAAAAAGTAACCCCTTAAAGATCACTGTTTTCACTAATGTCAGTGGCTTTTTCAACATGATAATGTGCCCTGCTGCACTGCAAAAATTGTTGGTTTGGCAAACATGACAAAAAGCTCAAGATGTAAAATTGGCCTCCAAATTCTACAGATCTGAATCCAAACAATGTGCTGGAAATCTGATCCATGGATGCCCGACTGCAATCTACAGGACTTTAAGATTCTGTTATTGAAGATACCATCCACAGGACACCTTCAGCGGTCTTTTGGAGTCAATTCTTTGATGGGCAACCATTGTTTTGGAGGGGAGAGGGGGACTTACAAAATATGAGGGAGATTGTTTTAACTGCCCCTTAAATGGGCCAATTACCCAATGAATGAGCAAAACGCTTGTTCATCGGGTAATCCCATTGTTGGTGCACACACACACACACACAATCTATTGCCCCATACTCTGGAGGACATCGATGCATGCATGTAAATGCAGCGGCCTCCTCCACCAGCGACAATCTCCTCCTTTCCCACAATCTGCTCCTCTGTCATCCCATGTAAAAGGCACCTTAAGTGTTAATATACTGTACATATACTGTATACAGTATATTACTGTGTTACTGGGAAAGCTAAATTTAGATTTTTTTTTCTCTCTTGTCTTCAGCAGGTAAGATGTCTTTGATTTCTGAGATACATTTCTAAGGTGTTTTGCAAACGACCTTTACCTTCTGCTCACTATTGTCTAATGCTGAATTCTCCTTTACCAGAATAGGTATGGATTAGGGGGTTACAGGTTCACATTTATTTGCTTTTGAAGTGTTGATATAATTATGTGAAAGCCCTGTACTATAGAAAATATAAAAGAAAGCTCGGGCATTGCACTAAGTCATTATCTCCTAATGGTAATAAAGCAGACACAACAGAAGATTCAGATCAGTAGTTAGTAACTACAAATGCATTAAGTAATAAACTGTATATAGCAGATTTGAGTGTTTTCTAAAAGTGAAGCCAGCGATGAGAATGTAAAACCCTTCAGCAATGAATAAATCAATACAAGTTATTTAAGGAATATGTAAAACCATATCAAAGCCCTTGTCTTATTAAATAAAATAGGATTCAATAAATAAAGCAAGAGTTTACACTTAACTAAAACTATCTAATACAACATCTCTGTCTGTTCTCACCGCAACTGTTTCCAAACACCTGGTGATCAAAAATAGTGCGAGCTTTACTCTGGATTCATTACCAGTTGGAAACAGTCCACAGAGCACCCACACTCAGCATTTCACAGTGGGGAACATTTATTGAAAAAAAGAGAAAAAAGCAAATTGGCACTCATAGTAGTATAGTGAACTGAACCTTGCTGCATGATCAAACCTCCTTAGAAAACTAACTATTGAGCTAAACCTCATCATTGTTTACCCCAGTTACTTATATAGTGCCAATTAGAGATGAACAACTTTCTTGAAATTCCTTTTAGGTCCAATTCTGATGAACCGGTTGGCAGATTCGATATGAATAAGTTCAACCCTATTTGAAAGTGCTCCAATTGGCCTGAAAAGTCACGATGACAGTCTGAGATCTCCTAGGATTGTATCCAACCCTTTTCAAGATCTTTAATGCCAAGATGGCATTAGTAATGTCGAAGTGACAGTGACATACGTGGCTATGGGTAAACGCATGGTACACAGTGGTAAGACAACCTGTTTATTAACACTGAATTGTGGGATTTTATTTTTAATATAAAACATGGTCCACAAATTATCCCTTTTTGGTGGCAGATGCCTTCCTCTCTGTCTTCTGACCTGTAAATGAAGGCTGCCATTTTGAGAGATTTGTCTGAATTGAATCACAAAAGATTCGGATTTGTCTGGGTTCACTTATAATCTTTTCGCTCATCTCTAGTGCCAATATATTCTGCGGCACTGTGCCTAGCTCCACAACAGGAATGACAATCTAGTTTCTTTGTTTAAACCGTACACTAGGGCTATTTTCATGGGAAGTCAATTGCCCTATCTGTATGTTTTGGGAGTATGGGAGTAAGCCAGAGTACCCCGAGGCAGGGGCGGACATACCGCGGTGCAGCCGGTTCGGCTGCACCGGGGCCCGGGACCGGAGGGGGGCCCTTTCTTCCCGGCGGCAGGTAGAGATGAGCGCTTCCATTTTGGAAGCGCTCATCTCTATATTCATCTGTATCGCCGTCCTTAGGACGGCGATACAGATGGATAATGCGGGGCAAGGGAGGGAGAGGCGTGTCCCTTCCCCGTTCCTCTGATAGGCTGCAGGCACTAGGCCTGTAGCCTATCAGAGGCCGGCACAGGCGGCGCGATGACGTCATCGCGCCGCCTGAGCCGTACAGCGCGGGACACAGGCCGGAAGAGGCCTGCATCGCGTCGCTGACAGAGGCAAGGAGGTAAGTATAACTGTTAATTTTTTTTTTATTTAAGTTGGCACTCAGTGGGGGCACTATGGGGGAGGAGCACTATGGAGGAGAGGCACTATGGGGGCCACTTTGGAGGGGGAGCACAATGGAGAAGGAACACTATGGGGGCCACTATGGAGGAGGAGCACTATGGGGGGCCACTATGGAGAAGGAAAACTATGGGGGCTACTATGGAGGAGGAGCACTATGGGGGCCACTATGGAGGAGGAGCACTATGGGGGGCCACTATGGAGAAGGAACACTATGGGGGCTACTATGGAGGAGGAGCACTATGGGGGGCCACTATGGAGGGGGAGCACTATGGGGGGCCACTATGGAGGGGGAGCACTATGGGGGGCCACTATGGAGAAGGAACACTATGGGGGCTACTATGGAGGAGGAGCACTATGGGGGGCCACTATGGAGGGGGAGCACTATGGAGGGGGAGCACTATGGGGGGCCACTATGGAGAAGGAACACTATGGGGGCTACTATGGAGGAGGAGCACTATGGGGGGCCACTATGGAGGGGGAGCACTAGGGGGGGCCACTATGGAGGGGGAGCACTATGGGGGCCACTATGGAGGGGGAGCACTATGGGGGGCCACTATGGAGGGGAGCACTATGGGGGAGGAGCACTATGGGGGGCCACTATGGAGGAGGAGCACTATGGGGGGGCACTATGGAGGAGGAGCATTATGGGGGGCTACTATGGAGGAGGAGCACTATGGGGGGCCACTATGGAGGAGGAGCACTATGGGGGGCCACTATGGAGGGGGAGCATTATGGGGGGCACTCTGGAGGAGGAGGACGACTATGGGGGGCCCTATATATATACTGGCACTATGGAGGGCGAGGATCACTATGGGGGCCCTATCTTATATTCTGGCAGACATGGGGGCACTATGGAGAAGGGGGGGAGAGGAGCACTATTGGGGTCATTGTATAGGGGCACTAAGAGGGTTTTTTGGGTACATAGTAGGGGGCATTGGCACATTATGAGGGCACTATGGGGGCATTGGCTGGCCGGGGGCACTAATTATTTCTATTGTTGGGACTATTACTATCAGCTTAGCACAGTTATTTTTGGGGAAAATTTTGGTTATAATTTAGTGTCAGGGACACTATTTCCTGGGTGCAGTTATTTTAATTACTGAAGGCGGTAGTATTTGAGGGGGACTGTTTCTGCAGTATAGTTTTGGGGAGCACAGCGGGCACAGTATTGGGAGTGGCAGGATGAGGAGTTCAAGAAGGTGGAAGAATGATAGAAAAGTAGGAATCTAAGATGTCTATTTGTCAAACTCCACAGAGAGAAGAGATGGCTGGAAGAAATCATCATGGCAGTCTGGTCTGAAAGGAAAAGATGAGGAAAGAGAACATCTACATCTAAGAAGACGTCACTGGATGTAGGAGGTATGTGGACCTGTATTAGGCTACTTTCACATCTGAGTTGGTGATTCTGGCAGGCTGGTCCAGCAGAGAACAGCCTTCTGGAATTCACCGGCTCTGGCACTGCTGGATGCAGACAGAATGCCCGCCGGCCCCATTAACTATAATGGGGTCAGGCAGAGATCCGGCCACAATCTGGCAAAAATGCAGAGAATCAGCAGGACACAAACCTCTGCATTTCTTGCATTCTCTGCCAAATCAGGTGGCCGGAGCGTAGTGCTGCAGGTGTGAAAGTAGCCTTACCCTGTATGTTTTGTATTGCTGTATGTAATGTTAGGACACCATAGGTTAGGTTGAGAATTTGGTTTGGGAACGGCGGGGGGGGGCCCAAACACATTCCTTGCACAAGGGCCCTCTGCTGTCTGTGTCCGCCCCTGCCCCGAGGTAACCTATACAAACATAGGGAGAACATACAACCTCCATGTGGATGCTGCCCTCGGTCAAATTGGAATCCAGGCAAAGCTCAAGTACATAAATATGCTAAACATTTAGGTAAGTCCATAAGAGACCATTCCTAATTTACTTGTGCATCTTATATGGTTGTCTGGATGTTCCTGTGGTTACCTAGTTACAGTGGTTATATTACTGTATTTGCACCCCCCACTTTATTTGGTCCTGACACACACATTTACCTTCTCCACTAACTTGAGATTGCAGATATGTAGGTGGCAGGTCTGCTATTACTTCAGCTATAAATACAGTAAGGACTACCGCAGAGTCAGCAAAATCCATATTCCTTGTCCAAATTCTTCAGTTTGAAAGCTAAATTGCTCTGTATTAATGATAATTGGACACAGCTCACTAAAAGTTGGCACACATGGCCTTACCCAATGTACTTTTATAAAAGCAGTTTCATATAGGTGATTTGTGGGTTTGAGAAGTAATTAATTAGGAAAGATTTACTAATCCTTACACAAGCAATAAAAAAGTTGCGCCAAATTTATCACAGCGGTTCATTCTCAATGATAAATCTGGAGCGTGGATAGACATTTCTCTAACTTTATGCCACTTATTGGTTGGTTTACTTAGCTACAGAATTCTGTGTGAAACATTTGGTGCACATTGTCACATCCCATTTTCCACTACGTCACACAGCACTTCCCTGACAAAACACACCCCCTTGGTGAGCTACTATAGGTGCAGTGGATTTTTCTTTCTGTCGCCCAAAACTGCCACATTGCATAAAACTGAGCTGAAATGGTGGCTTATTCTATGACAAGATCTAGTGTAACAGACACTGCACCAACTAACCAGTTTGACTTTGGGCTAAACCTAAGGGCGTTGTCTTGGCACTTCCGTGGTATTCATACGTTCACCCCTGTACAGAGATCTGTACTTTGCCGCAGGTAATTAACCAGGCCGCTACCTCCTGGAGTAGTCCTGGTGTAGTTGACAGCTGACCCACTCAGGTCCGAGACACTGGTGTGAAGCATCAAGCACTCAGGTCAAAAGCATACTCTGAACACAGTCCAAGGTCAGGGTAGGCTACATACGTAGTCCAGGTAACATTTTCAAGGTCAGGGCAGAGGGCAAGCAACCGAATTGGTAGACAGGCAACGTATGGTACACAGTTATTCGCACAAGAGGTTGCGGCTTTGCTGGTTACTAGAGAGTATAAAACCTCAAAGCTCATATGAGGAGGTGAAATACAGCTCAGCTAAATAGGGAGGCTAGTCAGCACTTAGTCATCAGTTGGACAGGGAGGAAAAGGGAATGATTAACTCTATCTGTGCTGTAAAGAATACCACTGAATACTAGTCACACACTAATACACAGAGAGTGGAGTGATGCCTGCACCTGCCCGAGACAACAGGCCAGAAGTGTGCACTGGCCACCAGCCTAAGGCTACATGCAGACGACAGTGAAAAAAAATGTCCGTTAAAAACGGACATTTTTAACGGACGTTTATTTCACTGATGCCTTTCAGAGAAACGGATGTTAAAAATGGACCCATTCTATTGTATGGGTGCAGTCTGTCAGTGAAAAACGGACAAGATAGAACATGTTCTATTTTTTGACGTCCGTTTTTCACTGACAGTCAAAAAAACTGCCGTGTGAATAACCCCATAGACGACCATTGGTCTTAAAACAGACATGTGATGGCCGTTTAAAAAATGTACATCACATGTCCGTTTTTCACTGTCGTGTGCATGTAGCCTTAGGCTACTTTCCCACTAGTGTTTTTGCGTCTCCGGCAGGGTTCAGAAAAAAACGGTTCCGTTACTGATAAAACAACCATCTGCATCTGTTATGAACAGATCCGGTTGTATTATCTTTAACATAGCCAAGACGGATCCGTCATGAACTCCACTGAAAGTCATTGGGGGACTGATCCATTTTCTATTGTGTCTGAGAAATCGGATCCCATGCTGAGGTTTGCTCTCCGGTATGAGAACAGAATGCATTTTGGAGTATTCCGTTCTGTTCAGTTACGTTTTGTCCCCATTGACAATGAATGGGGACAAAACAGAAGCATTTTTTTTCTGGTATTGAGACCCTATGACGGATCTCAATACCGGAAAATATTAACGCTAGTGTGAAAGTAGCCTAACAGCAAATGTGATGTATAGTTTTTGAATTCCGAGATGATCACATAGTTAACATATAAAGAAATGAATCTGAGAAAGTAGTCTCTGCATACAAATGAAGGCAATACTTAGCACATATTCATTGTATTAAAAGAATTATCATAAAGATGTGCAGTAGGAATAAGAAGATTAACACTGTTACTTTAAAAGAGGTAATCTCCCTCTACACATGAGGTTTCAGAAATGACTGGTGTAAAACGTAAATATTCCTCTACTAATACATAATTGAATCCGTACATCTCTTGTACCTGCATAAATTAACTAATATGGATATTCTCACGAACGGATCAAGCTCATCATCCGGAAAGAACTAGAGTTTAACCCTGCAGAAGGGTCCAGCGATGACGCAAGAATCATGTTGTTCATGGCCCTGCAGTACGTACAGTAGCTACACAGTGCAGTGATCTGCATGCTGGATTGCAGCCTGGATCCACTGGGACATGAATCATGCTTCCAATTTAAAACCTTAGTAGACAACTGCTTGACTATCAAGGGAAATACATGTCATAGCTAGGCTTCAGATGAGCTGCACTCCCTGGTACCTATATGGGCATACATAAGGGCTACAATTGTTGCTGTACCTTACTTACATTGCCTGTTCTAAAATCCTTGTATCAATTTTGTATACAATGCATATACTTACATTTCAATACATTGTACACTGAATGGGCACTTAAAGGGGCTGTGCCAGGTATAAATGTTATCCCCTATCCTCCGCATAGGAGATAACTACTGTAACTGATTAGTGGGGGTCCAAACAAGCATGTTCTCTTCTTCTCTATTCATTCTGTATGGGACTGCCAGAGAAAGATGAGCACTCAGCTATTTACAGCAGTCCCATAGAGAAGGAATAGAGCAGTAGAACACATGCTCAGCCTGCCACTCCATCAGGAAGGGAACGTGAGACTCCTGTTCTCAGGAGTAGTGCGGTTCCCAGCTGTCAGACTCCCACTGATCAGTTAGGTTATCCCTATCTTGTAAATACAGGATAACTTTCATACTTGCCATAGCCCCATTAAAAGGGTATTCCAATCTCAAACAAATGTAGGTAACTATATGTATAACACCCCCACACCTGACATTCTCCCAACTGTTTGCTGCTGTCATAGGTGGTCAGGACTACGGAAACAGCCATGCAGGCTATGCTGTGCTATTTCCATAACCCCCATTGACTTGTATGGGAAGTATGGAAACAGTGTACAACAGCTAAGTCAGCTATTTCCATAGTTTCCTATGGATGCTACATCCAGGTGAGAGAATGCTTTGGGGGATGGGGGGTGTGAGACCATGGGATGAGTTGTCTCACAAAACAAATCAGATTGAATTCTCACCCCTCTGCCAAACAACTGATTATACCAGGAAGTTTCAGTATTGCATGTGGCCACCCAAATTACCACATTCAAATGTTTACAGCCATGTGGTTGTCTTTGGAAACACCCTCTCTAAAATTAAAGTCTAAATTTCACATATAAAAAGAAATACAAGTGTTGTCTTAATCTTTAGAACGATGGGAGAGAAGTGCACGCACAAATCATACTCTCTCTCCTCACTGCACAAGATTGGCAGGCGTCAATTCCACCCTCTGCAGCAAGGAATGAGAGAACTACATGTACACTTCTCTCCCCTCATTCTAGAGATTGTGGGGTCTCAGAGCTTGAACTGATCTAAACTGGATGACTTAAGTTAATTAGTAATTATTATTATTATTATTATTATTATTATTATTCTTATTATAGGTGGAAGTCCTCTCTAAGTTGCACACTTAACTTCTTTTGAGGTACTGCATTATTCCAAATACCTTACATGTCAATAATACCCCTGTGCTAATATGCATCCTACATGTGAAGCTTAACATTTCATTTTTGCTAGAGAATTTGCTTATGGCTTTATGTTCCATTTGTGATGCAGCAAGAAAAATGCTCATGTACATAAGCCCTTAGTGCTGTGAATCCATTCAGCCTGTAGTTAAGTATGATTTATGCCCAACTTATGCTAACAAGAAAAATTTAGTGGCAATAGGAAGACAGTCTGCACAATATAGAATGTTATATGTTCCAGTGAGCATCACATTAAAGTCTGTTTGTAAAAATATTCTCTCCGCGCTTACCCCACCAATTACACTGCTATGATACTTGTACACTATAATGTATAAGAGCATCACCTGTAGATTTATGTAGTCAGTAAAGACAGGGGACTGCAAGCAATGCAACCTTTGGTGTTTGCTCTCATGGGCTTACGTGTATGTTTAAATGCATCTGAAAAGATATGTGGACTTTGCAGTTTTGCCATACTTGCAGTTACAATCTTTCTAAAGAAGCTACTCTTGCTTAGATTCTTCTATAACTTTTAACCCTTCAGGAATAAGTTCAGTTCACATTAGCACCATGGCTTCTGTTTTTAGAGGGGTTGTCTCACTTCAGCAAATGGCCTTTATCATGTAGAGAAAGTTAATACAAGGCCCTTACTAATGAATTGTGATTTTCCATATTGCTTCCTTTGCTGGCTGGATTCATTTTTCCATAACATTAGACCCTGCTCGTTTCCATGCTTACGACCACCCTGCAATCCAGCAGCAGTGGCCGTGCTTGCACACTGAAGGAAAAAACACTGGCCTCTGTGTACTCCCGTGATCCTGGCCACCAGTGAAGCCACTGCCTTTTCCTATAATGTGGAAGCACAACCACCACTGCTAGATTACAGGGTGGTCTTAACCATGGAAAAAAGTAATATATAATGTGATGGAGAAAAGAATCATGCCAGAAAAGGAGGCAATTGGGCAATCACAATACATTAGTAAGTGCCTTGTATTAACTTTTTCTACATGATAAATGTCAAAGTGAGACTATCCCTTTAACAGAACTGTGATAGACGGACCCTAACAAGGCCTGGTGGATTTAATTTACTAATGTTGGGTCTGTTAAGTTTCCATCAGGTTTCTGGGCTTTTTTATGATAAATATAGCGCTGCCATCAAAAACCATTGGAAAGCTGATGAAATGGAGAATAAAGCTTTATAGAAAATGGTAAAGTCTATGTAAAATGTTGGGTAGCTGCAAATACTTTGTTTTACATGTTTTGTACCAGTTTATACTTTTCTCCCAAAAAAACTATATTTTGAATTCTGCTGGTTTCCTGTTACCAGAGAGCAAACACATTATGAGAATGCATAAAAGTAACATTATTTCATTGATACATCTTCCCTCGTTTGCTGGGGACTTGTGAGCAGGTCTAGTACTATAAGGACTGGGCCATCCGTACAACATGCAGTGGGTTCAGGCACCCACACAATATTGGACACCAAAAGTTCAGAGGAAGACTCCTTTAGAGTTGACTTTGAAAGTTGACAAGAACTGATTCAAAAATAACTTTAGACCTTATTAATCATATGTCCTCTGCATAGTTGGATAACAACAAGGTTTATGATGCAATTAAAAGTGTATGTGCACATATACTGTATAAATGAATCAGAATTATTTCCTTTGATGAGACCAAGATAAGCACAGTCCAAAACTAGAAGTAAACAACTTTATTTTATGTTTTTGTGTACCCATTTTCTGAGAGCCATATTTTTTTTTCTGCCAATCATCTTCTGTAGGGGGCTCATTTTTTGCCAGATGAGTTGAAGTTTTCACTGGTAACCTTTTGGGGTACATAGTACTTTTTGAATGTTAGCTATTACACTTTTTGTAAGGCAAGGTGACCAAAAATGACCAAAAATAACAGTTTTTACTTTTTTTTACTGCATTCATCAGATGGGGTAGATCATGTGATATTTTTTATAAAGCTGGTCGTTGTGGACGCAGTGATACCTAATGTGTCTACTTTTCTTTTTACTCTTTTTTGCAATCATAAACAATAAAAGCTTTTTTGATTAAAAAAATGCTGTTTTTGTGTTGCCATGTTTTTTAATCCCAACCAGTACATTTATAGTTTATAGGCGGTCGAGATTAATCTCCATTCAGAGATGGTAGCTGCACACTATTCACGCAGCTGCTGAGCGGGGGAATAGTTTGGGCCTAAAGCACCATTTTCTTGTTAAAAAAATATTTTTTCCTTTTTACAGTCAAGTGTTATAAATTCCATGAAACGCCTGTTTATTTATTATGCTCACTTATATATCGCTACTATATTACACAGCGCTTTAAAGACATTAGCATCACTCTGTCCCCAATGGGGCTCACAATCTAAGTTCCCTATTACTACAGTATGTCTTTGGAGGATGGGAGGAAACCAGAGTACCCGGAGGAAACCTACACAGACACGGGGAGAATGTACAGACTCCATGTAGAGGTTGTCCTTGGTTGGATTTGAACCTAGGACCCCAGCGCTGCCACTATGCTGCCTGTTGGGTCCATGGGCTCACTACATCCTTTAAAAATTTCTTGGGTGGTGTAGTTTCCAAAATGTGGTCAGTTTTTGTGGGTTTCCGCTGTAGGGGTACCACAGGCTCTCTTAAAATTCAACATGACACCCAGAAACCATTCCAGCAAAATCTGCCCTCCAAAAACAATAAGGTACTCCTTGCATTCTGAGCACTGCTGTGCGCCCATACAGCAGTTTATGACTATATGTGGGATATTTATCTAAACTGCAGAATCAGGATAACAAATATTGAGGTTTTTTATTTTTTGACCCTTGATGTGTTACAGGAAAAAATGGATGAAAATGGAAAATCTGCAAAAACAAGTGAAATTTCACTTGCTTTGTATTTTGCTTTAATTCCTAAAGGGTTAACAACATTTCTAAGATCAGCTTTCAATAGTTTGAGGGGTGTAGTTAATGAAATGGGCTAATTTATGTGTGGTTTCTATTATGTAAATTTTTCAAAGTGAAACTGAATTGGTTTATAAAAAAGTTGATTTCAGAAATTGTCTTGAAAATTATTACTTCTAAAATTCTAAACCTCCTAATGTCCTAAAGAACTAACATTACAAAAATGATGTCAACATGAAGTAGACATATGATGGATGTTAATTAATAAGTATTTTATGATGTATCACTATCTGTCTTAAAAGCAGAGAAATTCAAATTTAGAAGATAAAATTTTCAAACTTTGGCAAATTTGGGATTTTTCTTATAAATAAAGGTGAAACATATTGACTCAAATTTACCGTTAACATGATGTACAATGTGTCATAAAAAACAATCTCAAAATGGCTTGGATAAGTAAAATCATTCCAATGCGTGAAGTGAACACATAGCCCCCACACTGGAGTCTGACTCATTTCAATGGGTCTGTGTACATTTTTTTTCACGCATCTGTTCTGCACTGCGTGAAAAAGCAACATGTTCTATATTCTGCGTTTTTCACGCAGCCCTGGCTCCATAGAAGCAAATGGGGCTTCAGTGAAAAACGCATTGCACCCGGAAGCAAGTCTGGATGCAATGCGTTTTTCACTGATGGTTGCTAAGAGATGTTGTTTGTAAACTTTCAGTTTTTTATCACGTACGTGAAAAACGCATCAAAACACATTGCACCCGATCTGAAAAAAACTGAACAACTGAACGCAATCACAGACAAAACTGACTGAACTTCCTTGCAAAATGGTGTGAGTTTCACTGAATGCATCCTGAACGCATTCGGAGAAAAGGGTGAATGGCCTGGAAGTGGTTAATTTTTCTGCCAATAATCTTGTGCTAATTTTTTGAGGAATGAGTTTGTTTTTATTGGTAACATTTTGGGTTACATGGTACTTTTTAATCACTCGCTATTACACTTTTTGTAAGGTCATTATACACGTGGCAAAATCCTGTTTTTGTGTCGCTAATTTCTGAGAGCCATAATACTTTTTATTTTTGTCCAACTGTGGGACATCAACCTTTGGAGGGGTCTGATCCCTTCTACAATGCACAGGGGTGGTCTGGCCATAGACCTTACAGGGAAATTTCCTGGTGGCCGATGTCCAGGGGGCTGGCTAGTGGAAGTTTTTGGGGATGTATTTTGTGCTGTTGGCAGTATTTTGTGATGGACTGTGGTATTTGGCTCTGTTGGGGTGGTATAATGTACCACAATATCGTATTGCTGACCCTGCCTTCCATCAATTTGGACCCGACTACAAAATGGGGCCACTTTTAGTATTTTTAAGTTCCCAATCCACCCCTGACAATGCATAACAATTCATTGTTTTATTGCCTATGAAATCCAGCCAGTAGCTTGTGGAAGGGCTGCCATATCAGCCATCGGATCCCTGTCACCACAGTGTGGGGACTTGATGGGGTCAGAGAAGAAGCCCCCTCCCTCCGCAAACTCTGTGCATGCCACAGTCAGCATTGACCATGACATATGAGGGCTTAATGTGCCAGCATCTGTATTTTCTGAGTTTGTGCACCTACCCGATCAGCGTTCCATACATGTAGGACAGCTGTTAGGAAGTCACTTCCCGTTGTGCCGTACATATACGGCGGATGTCAAGAAGGCGTTAAGCCACTTTTCATTTAAAAGGAATTTGTCACCATGATCT
Organism: Rhinella marina; assembly: GCA_900303285.1. Taxonomy (NCBI): domain Eukaryota; kingdom Metazoa; phylum Chordata; class Amphibia; order Anura; family Bufonidae; genus Rhinella; species Rhinella marina. The sequence continues at coordinate 68,656 of ONZH01028001.1, forward strand.
TAGACTAATATCTACATTAATATATGAGTAGTACTAGTACTAGTATGAGTCTGTGCTGGCGTACTTTATGCCACATTTATCAAATGCCACATGCTGTTTAATAAATGTATCATATCCTTAAACCTAACACTTTTGTCTAGAAAAGCTATTGCAATTTTCCTACTCCACTCTTTTAAAAAAGTCTGAATGATAAATCTGGAGCGAAACTCATTAACATGGCTAACCACACCCATTTTCCCACCCATATTTCAAAACTGGAGTTAGGGCACGTTCACATCACCGTTAGGGATTCCGTTCAGGCTTTCCGTTATAACATCGTTATAACGGAAAGAAACGGAATCCCTAGGACGGACATCAAAACGGACACCTTTAAGAGGCATTCCGTTTTGATCCGTCATAATAGAAGCCTATGGCCCTGCATAACGGATCCGTCTGGTTGCCGTTAGCTGGACGGAAAACAAAGTCCTGCCGACAGAAAGTTTGAAAATTTTTGCACGTCCAGATTGCTATTTGTAATTTTCCTACTGTCCACCCACAGTGAGGTCTCCAAGCTGCGCTGAAATAAATTATTGGTACTGCTGAGCACATGCACTTAAGTCCTCTCCATTATGTTTAGATAGCATAGCAGTCTGAACAGTATATTTCAATGCAGCTTTGAGTGCTGATGGCAGGGGAACAAAGGGCAATAGGAAAAAAAATAGCATCTGTACAGCTTATCTGTAGTACCACTCATGTATTACCACAGATAACAGTCCAAGATAGTGATGACAGATTCCCCTTAAAGGGTGACAATAACTCTAACAGGAAATCGTTTTCCCAGTATGTGGAAACGTGCAGAGGTTAGTGAGAAAAGGTTGGACAGTGGTTATAAATTAGGAGAATTTTTTTTATATTAATATGAAGTATTCAAGTGATGTCATTTATTACATAGTGACAATGTTTTTAAGGCAAAAAAGACATCTCTCCGTCCAGTTCAGCCTATTATCCAGTTGAAAGCAAAAAACCCTCATGAGGTAGAATCCAATTTTCCATCTTGGGGAACAATTTCCTCCCAATTCTAAATCAGGCAACCAGAATAACTTCCTGGATCAACTTCCCATCTCACGAATTCTAGTAACTATAACCTGTAATATTATTACTCCTTAGAAGGCACATCTTAGAAATACATACTGTAACTATAAAGAACTTTGTATCTGCGAGCCCATTACAAGTGCAGTACCCCAGAGGGCTCCTGCAAATGTGTTGATTTGCTAATAGTGAGTTAATATCCATTGTTAATTTTAACGCACCTTTTCAATGTTATTTTTCTTATCCAAGAGCTGAAATAGGAACGCTGTTTAGTTTTTGCGTTTAGTAAGTGTAACCCAAAATTGTGCATGCAACTATATATGTCTATTTCCTGGCCACACAGATTTGTATACACTGAAAGTAAACCATAATGGTTCCTACTGAATGACTGCAAGCAGGGATCTTTAAAACTATGATATATTAATACAGAAAGTGGAAAGGAAAAGTGTTAAACATATCATTATAGATAGAATAACATTTGTTTCCTGAAACCTGAATATCCCCTTTAAGTGCCCTTGAAATCTCACTCCTCAGTCCTCACCTACAGTACTAGGATAGCCTTTCTATGATAGATTACGATACATACCTGAAAAGTTTGGTTCTCACTATACAGCAAAACTCTTGTGATCGCTGTAGCTCTGTTTTATGTTGATATATTTTTGGATATGTTGAATTGACCCTATTTCCAAAAACAAAAAACAAACATTTGTTGAAATGTGGAAGTGGATTTCCTCACTGTTCATTTGAACTGCATAAGTGAAATATTAAAAGCCCCCTGAGCACTTATCTGAATGAGACTTAAAAGTGAAAAGCTTTGTAATGAGTAAATGCTGAACCTGGACGTAACCTTCATGCAAATGCAGAATGAAAATGCAAAACTGGAAATCATTTTTTATAATCATTCTAGAACGTACTGTTTAATAAAATTGTGGAAAGCGCATGATTTAGTACTGTGGATTGCCTCAAACAATAGTAGATATGATTAATAATAATAATAATAATGATATGAAATAATAAATAAAAATAAAACAATCCTCAACCCTTTTACAGGTAGCATAACGCATCAAGATATTGAACTGCTCTACAATAATTCAAAAAGCATTGACAGGCTTAAACCAGGGGAGAATCAATACATAATGGCAAGCAATGTGTTGCTTAAGGGAGATGCATCAGGACTAGGCCATAAATCCAGAGTTGCAGCCAAGTTATGTCTCAGGTTAATGCATACATAATTACTATTTATGAAGGACCTTTATTTTCATAGACCCCATTACAAAACCTACAGCACAAACACAAATCTCACACCACCACTGGTAGCTCAGTGTAAGAATGGAGATCAGGCAGAGGTCAAGTTGGGCACAGAAGGGTCGAATCCGGGAAACAGGGAGGTTTGTAGATGTGCAGACGAATGATGCAATGGAGCATGTACCCAATGGCCAAAGCAGAGGCAGGCCTCAGCCTTTCAGGAGGAACAGAATACTAGCAAGAAGCCATGGTTCACCAGGAAGAGAAATGCTGATGTGTCCGAAGCACTGGAACCAGGAAGTGATGGAGTAAGTGAGCAGAGTGGTGGCAGTTCCAGACCACTATCATAATACTCAGTCACTTTAAAATACATTCTTTTTGGATTATCTCGATATGTTTCATATATGTTGGGAAAATGAGAAATATTCCTGTTCATCTCCTTCACCCTGGAAGGGTTTTTTGTCTTTGTTTTTTACTCCCTGCCTTTCCGGGGCCATAACTTTTTTTTATTTTTCTGTTCACATAGTTGTATGAGGGATTGTTTTTTGCAGGACAAGTTGTATATTCTAATAGCAGCATCTAATATTTCATACGATGTAATGGGAAGCTGGAACAAAATTTAAAACTGGATGAAATTGGGGAAAAAAAACACAATTCCACTATGGTTTTATGAATATGTTTTTATAGTTTGTGTTACCAAAATATGTCTATCTTGTTTGTGGAATTAAGGCTTACAAATGGCTCCCACAAGTTGCTGGAGGCACCTGTATGTTAGCCAGATTAGAGACTGCAACTTGGGTATGGAAGCCTGAGGATATTCCATATCTGCACTTACCGGGCCATATGTTAGTAAGGAGGGAAGTATTAGTGATGCCAACCAGGGGCGTAGCTATAGGGGGTGCAGAGGTAGGTAGTCGCTACCTGGCCCAGGAGCCTTAGGGGGCCCAAAGACCCTTGTGCCGCATAAGAAAAACACAAAGCACTGAGGGAAGGGGGGCCCAAGCTGAACTCTTGCACCAGGGCCCATGAGCCTTTAGCTACGCCCCTGATGCCAATTATACCACCGCCTCCTCCCTATAAGCACCCTACTACATTGATTAATGCCCAACCCTCAACAGTTGAAAAGGTAGGCATGTATTTTCCATGGATGAGCACTTATTTCCTGTCATCAGGGATACTGAGCAATGCCCACCAGATTGAAGATCTGGGGGAATTGTTTGATAATATAATTGACTATCTGTTTGATGCTGTAGAAATAAATTCAATATATATATATACTAATCAACATGCGATGGTACTAGATTATCTTACAGCAGCTCAGATAATAGGAACTGCATGTTGTCATTACATTGATCCGTCAGGACTACTTAGAGTGACACATGATTTGAAACAATCCAAAAACCTAAAGGAGGGTTTCCGAACTGCACATCAGATTCCACCAGATTTAGAATTACCTGATTGGATATCATGGATTAATCCGTTGAATTGGTTTAAAGGGATTGGAGGTTGGTTTTCAGGCCTGTTTCACCTATTGCTGCAAGGATGCTTCCTCATTCTAATAGTTTTTCTGGTGATCAAATTATGCCTCCTTGTGATTAAGAGAATGCTAAAATCTAACTGTTTTGCAGGAAAATCTAAAGCTGCTAATGTGACTATAACTCATGACTCTTCTACTCAAGTTATGGTGATGATGCTTTCCTCTACTACACCAGATAATGTTGCTACTACAGATGATTCACAAGCCTCCAATTCAACTAATCAGAAATACAAGTGTGAATATTGTGGGCAACAAGCAGTAGAAAACCTGACTGATTGCATCTATTGCGGAACTTCACTATAAAGGAAGTCATCAATGAAAACATCTAAGAACTCATATAACCAACTTGTTTATAGGACTATACCCTCCTTAACCCTGGACCCTTAGATAAGCCATGTAAAAGGCTTATGATAATCACGAATATAAGGAAAATATGAGAATTCACCAAAAGCTTCTACAGGGCTTTCCTTTTTGTATTCCATGAGTTGTGCAAATAACATAAATAAGAGAAGGATGGAGAAGGTGGAGGGACTATCTGGATGGATGCTGGACATCCCACAATCTATGGGAATTAGTATTCGCATACTTTGTGTAGGAAGGGTATTTCCCTTAACTTTGTCCTCAATCCACAAGTAGGGAAGGAAGAGGACTGGATTTGCGCCATCCGTGGAATCATGATAAAAAAAGGGGAATACTGTGGGAGCAATGGTCAGGTATAGTGTTAATTCTATAAAACATATAATCACTAGAAGTGTAGCCTTTAGCATTTATCATGAGTACCACGGAAACTGAGGGAAAAACCAATTAGTTAATCTAAAATGAAGGTCAATATATTGTGATGGAGTATGGGAGTGAAAGGATATTGTGGTAAGATCCAAGTTGGAAAGGATACTGTGGTTGGAGGAGTTGTCTGAGAAGATGGAATAATTGCAGATGTTGACTTGATATTGTTATTTTGTAACATGTTCTCTTCAGATTCTGGGAAATGTTGTTTTGAGTATATCTTGGTACTTTCCTGGGATAATGTCATATATCACAGTTATTGCCAATGTTGTGACAACTAACCTTTTACCCAGATATGACCATATGAAGATTGTCTGCATAATGCTGTGTCATGATTTAATGACTTTTGCTTAATTTTAATGATTGGAACCTCGTAAAAGTCCACCCATTTACTCCCATATTCATGTGATATAAAATAAAGGTATTCTTGGAGGTCCGCCCAGATCTCCTTGAGTAAAGCGAACATGATTGTCTCTCTCAAGTTATTCGAGTTATTCACACTCTGCCTTAACTTTGAACTACTCTGACAATTCCCTAAGCGGTAAAACTGACCTGTTACCTTCATTCTCCAGGTCAGTACAAATACAGCGACACCTCATTTGTATAGTTTTTTGAGGGGTTTAAAGGGAACCTGTCATCAACTTTATGCTGACTGTACTGAGGGCAGCATAAAATAGTGACAGAAATGCTGATTTCAGCATTGAGCTAAAAGTGAGTGGTTGCTGAGAACCAACATCACAAACATTGCATCCCAGGCCTTGAAAAGAGTCGTATCTACCTGAGAAGAGTCATGGTTATTCCTAATCTCCTGCTCTCCCCGCCCATCTGCTGATGATTGGCAGTTCTCTCCTAGAGAGAAAGGGAGAAAACTAGGTAGAAGCATGTCTGTCATCATCAGGTGGGCAGGGAAAGCAGGAATTCATGAATAACCATGACTCTTTTCATGAAGATTTGACTCTTTTTCAGGCCTAACCTGCAATGTTTGTGATGTTGGTTCTTGGCAACCACTTACTTTTAACTTATAAATGACAGACCGCTGAAATCAACTCACCTGTCTCTACTTTATTCTGCTGTTAGTATGGGTAGCATAAAGGTGATGACAGGTTCCCTTTAATACTGAAAAAAAAAAACCTTGACATTTTCTTTTCATTGCCATATTCTAATGACTATAACTTTTTTATAGTTATGTGTACGGAGCAGTGTGAGGGCTTTGTATATAAACATTGTGTATGCCTTTTTGATAACTTTTTATTCAATTTTTTGGTGGGAGGTAAAGCAACCAAAAAGCGGCGAATCGCTAATTTTGATGTTTTTTCCATTTGCCGTATGGGATAAATATTTTTATATTTTAATAGTACGGTGTTTTCAAAGGCAATATGTTTGTGATGTTTAATTTTTTTAATTGTTTATCTGTTTTGATTTTGAGAAAAGGGGGTGATTGAAATTTTTAGATTTTTTATATTTTTAAAAACATTTTTTTACACTTTTTAAAAGTTCCCAACTTGAACAAGCAAATATTACAGTATTTTGCTTCTCTCGTAGACTCCAATGCTTTAGTTGATCACATACATTAGCCCCAGGTGTCTGCTGTTTAAAACAGCAGGCACGCAGCAGTTATAGGGCCCGCTGTGCTCACAAGCAGGCACCATCTTTAAAGACCCACCCAGATGTACGGCACTGAGTGAGAAGGGGTTAATATTCACCAAATCATCCAGAATTCAATTATAGTCATAATTACTGAGGAATTCACACGTCATTATATAAACCGTCCTTTTTTTGTCAGTTAGTGAAAAAATGTTATCGAAGCACTTGACCTGTCAGGCACTTGCCAACTCTAAGGCTAGTTTCACACTAGCGTTGTGAGATCCTGCAGGAACAGGCTGCCGGGTCTCTCTGGATCCGGCATTGCCAGAAGCCACTGCATTCCTGTCTGACCCTCATAAACTATAATGGGGACTGGTGGAGATCCGGCCACAACACAACAAATATGCCGAAAATCAACCGAACAAAAAACGCTGCCGATGGGGAGATGCAGCGGTGGCCGTGCAGGGATCATGAGCGACATGGGTCCTGGGGATTGGGGTAAGTATAATCTATATGAGGTGTCCGGGCACTGGGGGGGTCATTATAGGGGTTGGATAAGCCCTTTAAAGAGGAATTATGGAATCTTAACATTGATAGCCTATCCCCAGGATAGACAATCAATATATGATCTGCCTGGGTCCAATAAGTAGATGAGTAGTGGACAGAGCTGGTAACTGCAGCGCTGCTTCCACTGAAGTGAATTGTATCAGCACTGCATAGTGGTGACCCTAAAATATGAATGCATTCCTGGTAAGTATAAATTCAAGGGGCTGCATTACAAATTAATTATGGGGTTGATACACCTTTGCGATAAATAGATGAGAGAAGAACAAAGGAGGAGGATTTGTGAGGCTCGGAGATAACGTGTGGTGATGTATCGGAAAAGTAGTTCAGAGACGTAAGCATGGGACAGGTTGTGGATGGCTTTATATGTAGTTGTTAGTTTCTTTAACTGAATTCTCTGGGCATTGGGGAGCCAGTGAACGGATTGGCAAAAAGAAGTGGAAGAGGATAAACAAGGGAAGAGGTGGATTAATTAGACAGCAGAGTTGTGGATAGATTGGAGAGGTGCTATATGGGAGGCCGCAGAGAATAATGTTGTAGTAGTCCAGGCGGGAGATGATGAGAGCATGCTGCACTTGCATTTTAGTTGACTAGTTGAGGAAGTGTCACGCTACGGTGTGGGAGGGAAAACTCCACACCGAGCATACACCGATACACTACAGTGAGATGAAAACCAATCAGCAGGCAAGAAGCCAGTGGCAAGGAAAACCACTGAACCAAGTGCACTGGAAACACCAGAAACCAAACCCAGAGGGCAGAAACCCAGTGAGCCCCGTTCTTCACAGAGCCCCAGATGGTAGGGATGCACTTATCCAGAACTCACTGACTGCACCTCCAGGATGGTCCCGGGGCACCTGGCAACTTACCTGCTGATACTGCTGATAGAAGCACCAGCAGTCCACACACCCAAGACTGGAGCCCAGGCACATGTACTGGAACCCGAACATCTAACAGGACTCAGTACACACAACACACCCAGAAACCAGCTCACCGGCAACAACTCACAGTATCGCTGTTCCCCCTCCGGGGAACCCTGGAGCCCTCTCACCGAAGGCACATACATACAGGAAATGTCTGGACTCCATGTCAGAAGACACATGGCAGTCACAGACCAAACACCCACCCGTACATAAACCACATAACAGGAATAAGGGAAGGGGATGAGAGGACCTCAGGAAGACCTCGATGACAAGACCTCGATGACATATTAAGTGGCCACAAGGACTGGGCAGATGGAATCCCAGGAAAGGTGCATAGCTCCAGCACCAACGGAGGCTGGAGCACAACTAACCCACCAGGCTAGCAACAACAGAATAAAAGCACCTAGTGACCACACCCAGGTCAATATGTTAACCCCATGAGAACCAGACAGGGAAGGAGGGAAGTATGCAATCAGGGAACATACCAGCAACCAAAACTACACGTTGCCCCTGGCAACCACGGCCTACTACCGCAGCCAGAATGCCAGGACACAAACATGAGCAACATGGAAGCCATGTCACGGAGAACAACCGAGACACCACCAATTTACACGTTGCCCCTGGCAACCAGCATACAACCAAATCCGGAATACCAGGGCACAAACATGAGCAACATGGAAGCCGTGTCACGGAGAACAACCGAGACACCACCAATTTACACGTTGCCCCTGGCAACCAGCATACAACCAAATCCGGAATACCAGGGCACAAACATGAGCAACATTGAACACGTGTCACAATAACCACACGGTACGTGACAGGAAGAAGTGATATGAGAAATATTTTTTAGTTAAAAGCTGCAGGTGGTGGTGGTAAAGAGGACAGGGCAGAATAAAATGTTATACCATAGCAGTGGTCTCCTCTGCTAGTGAGCAGGCAATTGCCGGTAGGGAGTGCTTCCGTCCCGACAATTGTCTGCCACATTGGGCTGTGTAATACAGGCTAGGTGAATTAAAAATGTTTGCTAAGTGTGATTAAATATAAAACAGATAAAACAGACAAACAACTGACATACATTAGTAATAAACATTTATTCTGACCCGTGTTCACTGGGCAAGCTCCCTTCTCAACCACCCTGGAATGACAAAGGCCCATAGACAACTGTTGAAAGTCCTAGCAGGATTGTAGCCTGGTGGTCTTCTGAGACAAAAAAAACACATTGTATGTTCTACAGTACCTAACTAATTAAGCACTACAATAAACAAGTACTAATTACATATTCAGGCCTTACTTAATTTAAGTTGTCCGGTACAGTACTTTCTACCTGCAATCCCTTCCAGGTAGGTTTTACTTTGTTCTGTATTATGGAATCTGTAATTCTGTAATCTTGTTCTAATCTAGTGTGTTACGGTCAGTGGATGTGGACACACTGGGCCAACTAACCAGTTTGTCTCTGGGCTAAACCTAAAGGCATTGTCCTGGCGGTTCCCTGGTATCCACACTTTAACCCCAGTAGGGATCTGGACTTCTCTCTGAACCCGAACAACCCCTTTAAATGGCTCTGAAACTAGATGAAGAGGATAACAGTATTCAATACAAGGTCTCAAGGACCTATCTTCCTTTCTCACAAAAACTATATTTCTGTTGGGGAAGATATCTTACAAAAAATGCCTTCTGAAAGTTATTTTGAATAGAGGCAGACTTGGAGTCTTAGGTAGTGACAGATGATTGACATGGAGGTTTGTACCCAGGCAGATGAAGATTTATTATGGCACTGTGATAGATACACTGATTTAGAAGAGTCTCAGCCCTCTGTTTAGAGAAAACTTATGAATATTCATATCATTGTAGTACTGAGGAACCTCTAAATATACCATAATATCAGCTGGACAAATCCATCACCAGGTTCTATAGATACAGCCATGGTAAATCTAACAAGATGGATTGGCTGACAGGCGGTTAAATCAGAAAGGCAACCTCGCTCCAGTGTAGTGCAGGTGGATTGTGGGCATTCAGTATGAGACTTTCTTGAATGTGAGATCCATTTACTGAGGTCAGAAAAAGGGATCTGTCAAGGTTTAACATGGGAATTTTCAATATAAGATCCTGAAAATAATTCAAGTCTCATGCATCTCAAGAATCAATAAAGTCTTCAGTAGAAATTGGATGTCCAGGAGCATGAGCAAGAGTCCTTTTACTTACATGGGCTGATGATTGGGAACTCAAATTGCTCATTTAAACATGTGGCTGGTCACCCGACAAATGAGCAAATGCACCTTTGTTGAGAGATCGCATCTTTCATGCAGCACCAAAAATAATCCTTTCTCAGCAGCATGCTGCCAACAGTATGCAGACTGTATGGGACATGAAAAAATCTAAGTAGTGATTGTTCATCCACCATTCAGTTTGTATCGGGCTGTGTAAAAATGAGGGTTGATCAACTAGTATACTGTTGATCTGTGTTCTTTTGGGGCTAAAATTGCTCCATGTAAAAGAACCCTAGATATAGCCTAAGGTTATTCCTAATACAGCATAGGCCTATGAGTTTACTGATCTGAAAAGTCAAACTGAGCAAGTAACATAGTAACATAGTTTGTAAGGCCGAAAAAAGACATCTGTCCATCCAGTTCAGCCTGTTTTCCTACAAGTTGATCCAGGGGAAGGCAAAAAAACCCTGTGAGGTAGAAGCCAATTTTCCTCACTTTAGGGGGAAAAATTCCTTCCCGACTCCAGTCAGGCAATCAGAATAACTCCCTGGATCAACGACCCCTCTTATTAAAGACAAGTGCTAGAAGTGGGACATAACTGAAGTCACTGGTGAGAGGGACTTACAGACAGCAGGAAGGAATACATAGTAACATAATAACATAGTTTATAAGGCTGAAAAAAGACATCTGTCCATTCAAAACCCTGTGAGGGGAAAAAAAATCTTCCAGACTCCAATCAGGCAATCAGAATTACTCCCTGGATCAACGACCCATCTCTAGTAACTATAACCTGTAATATTATTACCCTCCAGAAATACATCCAGGCCCTTCTTGAACTCTTTTAGTGAACTTACCATCACCACCTCCTCAGGCAGAGAGTTCTATAGTCTCACTGCTCTTACCGTAAAGAATCCTCTTCTATGTTTATGTACAAACCTTCTTTCCTCCAGACGCAGAGGATGTCCCCTCGTCACAGTCACAGTCCTCGGGATAAATAGATGATGGGAGAGATCTCTGTACTGACCTCTGATATATTTATACATAGTTATTAGATCTCCCCTCAGTCGTCTTTTTTCTAAAGTGAATAACCCTAATTTTGATAATCTTTCTGGGTACTGTAGTCCACCCATTCCAGTTATTACTTTAGTTGCCCTCCTCTGAACCCTCTCCAGCTCTGCTATGTCTGCCTTGTTCACAGGAGCCCAGAACTGTGCACAGTACTCCATATGTGGTCTGACTAGTGATTTGTAAAGTGGCAGGACTATGTTCTCATCACGGGCATCTATGCCTCTTTTGATGCAACCCATTATCTTATTGGCCTTGGCAGCAGCTGTCTGACACTGGTTTCTGCAGCTTAGTTTGCTGTTCACTAAAATTCCTAGGTCCTTTTCCATGTCAGAGTTACCCAATGCTTTACCATTTAGTATGTACTGTTGACTTGCATTATTCCTTCCCATATGCATAACCTTACATTTGTCAGTGTTAAACCTCATCTGCCACTTTTCTGCCCAAGCCTCCAGTCTATCCAGATCCTGCTGCAGCAGTGCACTATCCTCCTCTGTGTTAATTACTTTACACAGTTTAGTGTCATCTGTGAACTGCAAATATCCCCTTGCAAAACAGTAAAGGCACAGACCCTAGGCCAATCACCTAGACCTTTCCTCCAGGGACTGGACAGTTCAGCCCACTGCAATGGTTCTTCATGGACAGGTGACAAGATGGATATGGGAGGTATAGGTCGCTTATAAAAGACAAGTGCTAGAAGTGGGACATAACTGAAGTCACTGGTGAGAGGGACTTACAGACAGCAGGAAGGAATACATAGTAACATAATAACATAGTTTATAAGGCTGAAAAAAGACATCTGTCCATTCAAAACCCTGTGAGGGGAAAAAAAATCTTCCCGACTCCAATCAGGCAATCAGAATTACTCCCTGGATCAACGACCCATCTCTAGTAACTATAACCTGTAATATTATTACACTCCAGAAATACATCCAGGCCCCTCTTGAACTCTTTTAGTGAACTTACCATCACCACCTCCTCAGGCAGAGAGTTCTATAGTCTCACTGCTCTTACCGTAAAGAATCCTCTTCTATGTTTATGTACAAACCTTCTTTCCTCCAGAGGATGTCCCCTCGTCACAGTCCTCGGGATAAATAGATGATGGGAGAGATCTCTGTACTGACCCCTGATATATTTATACATAGTTATTAGATCTCCCCTCAGTCGTCTTTTTTCTAAAGTGAATAACCCTAATTTTGATAATCTTTCTGGGTACTGTAGTCCACCCATTCCAGTTATTACTTTAGTTGCCCTCCTCTGAACCCTCTCCAGCTCTGCTATGTCTGCCTTGTTCACAGGAGCCCAGAACTAGTGATTTGTAAAGTGGCAGGACTATGTTCTCATCACGGGCATCTATGCTCCTCTTGATACAACCTCTTATTGGCCTTGGCAGCAGCTGCCTGACACTGGTTTCTACAGCTTAGGGTACTTTCACATTTGCGGCACCGGACTCCAGGTGAACAGCCCGCCGGATCCGTGCTGCCGCAGGTGCACATGTGGGGCCGGAACTACGCTCCGGCCCAATTCACTGTAATGGGGGCAGGCTGCGGATCCAGCCATAGCAAGGCAAACTTGCCGGGAGGCGTCCGGAAAAAAAGTGCAACATGTCGTACTTTTGTTCCGGCTATTATTTCTACTAGAAGTTGTGAATGAATTGCTATTAGCCTTCAGTAAGGGTACAGAGGGGAGGTAACCAGTTGGGGATGTGTACCTGCACACACTCAATCTATCCAATCAGTGCTGCCAAGTTCAGACTGTGCAGGTACACACTCCTAACTTGTTACCTCCCCTCTGTACCCTTACTGAAGGCTATTAACAATACATTCATACCGTAACTTCACACAGACATTTGGTTGACTGGACATGATTTGGAAAGACACATCCCTGTGTATAAAAAGTCTTGCATCTGACAATGTACATTAAATATTTCTATACAATGACTTTGTCATTATGCAGTGTTGAGTGTAGCTGGATGGAGGAAGACATGTTTTTTTAATTTTATTTTACACTTTATTTTATTTTACACTTTCTGAATGCATTGTATGTGCTGATGGAACGGGAACATTTAGTATACATAGAAGAGAATGTGGTGGCTTTCAGCGTGTGTATGCTGTGATTAAATCTAACAGCACCACACTGATAATGAACTCTAAAATGTAACTATGAATGTTTTACTATAAAAACTCAGGGACAGAATATTACCTAATGATAGCTCTTTCCTGGCTACAAATGGACACCCCTTTTGTAGTAGCATGTAGAGTCGGCAGTCTTGATACAATATGGGTAATCATTGCTTAACAATGCCAATAATACCACAATATTTTGTGCTATACTGAATACAGAAAGTAACACAATCCCTATTCTTAAGAGACAATTTACCACCAAGCAAATACTCATGTCTGGTTTTCAAATCTGATATACATTTAGCTCTGTTTATTATGCCCTGGCTATAGCCATGATTCCTAAGGCTGATATCAATTATCATATAATCATGATCTAATAAATCTGGCTTAGAACATATTCTTTTCACTCTGACAAATTTGTAAATTGATCACGGTATACCTAGGGTGGCTACTAAAAGGGTAAAGTATATAGGTTTACATTATGAGGCCCCAAGCACACGACCATATTTTCAGTCTGCATCCCATCCGCATTTTTGGCAGATGGACCCATCCATTTCAGGCCATTTCTCCGTTCCACCTGCCCACAAAAAAGATAGAACATGTCTTATTCTTGTCCATTTGGCAGACATGGTCAGGATCCATGTTTTGCGGATCCATCGTTTGCAGACAGCAAAACACATACGGTCATGTGCATGAGGTCTGAGGTTGAAATCCCAATTTGAGGATCAATCTCACATTTAATATCCAAAAAAAGTCATAGAGGATGAGTAATGATGGTTGAACTGCAAGGTATTCTAATTACAATTGATGTAGGCAAAGAAAAGCTCCATCCTGGCCATGTCTCTCTGCCATATCTGGAGCATGTTGTCTATATATTGTACCTTCCATACCATGTGATAATGCAATGGCATGGATTGAAGTCTAGCATCCAAGAATTTTGTAAATACAACACACAATCAATGACAAAAATAATTGTTTTAAAAACATCACAGAAAGAATGAATTCTCTGAGCTCTAACGAACAAGTACTGTGGTTAACAAGGTGATGATGCAGTGCTATTAGAGCTTGGACATGGAAGACAGAAGAATATAAAGAAACTATGTCACATGTTACCCAACTGTAATGATCATATCAATGTATCAAATCCATTATTTGTGAGTTTTCTTTTAAAATCTTTTATATACCGATCAACCCTAGAGACTAAAAGCTGCAGCAAACTATCCAGCCATGCTCCTATTCTGTCCGTTAGTGACTCTATCCCTGAAACTACAGGGTGAAAAGATGGTGGAAATACATTTTTGTGTCATTTGGGAAGGGCATAAAATATAGGACGTACAGAATAATTAACTTTATAATAATCTCTGTTTATCATTAATCCCAAACTGAATCCCTCATCTAGAAGGGCTTTCAGGGATTTTCTAACCTCAGCTATAGGGTGGTGCAGTCAAAGTATCATAAGTATTCGAATCCCTAAGCATATTTTTCATCTCTTGTTTGTATAGAGCACAATCTAAAACAACTAATGAACCTCCTTTATCTGCTTTCCTTATAATAATATGTTCGCCTAAAGAGAGATTATATTCTTCAGTAGTGGAAGTTATATGTAGCTGTTTTCAAGTGATCGATAACTACATTCTGAAAGTTCTCCATGGCCAGAACTCTTGTTTGTACCTGTTAAAACCTTGGATTTCATATTCTTTACATGTTTATAGTTGTAGAAATCTCGGGATAATGTTCTACAGGGACATGACCAGATTCAAGGTGACCAACTGCTCATTAAAAAAAGAAGCATTAATTAATTATGTTTTTTCCAACATTTTTAAGTTCCTGTATAGTCTTTTGTAATGTAGGGAAATACTCTGCGTCCCAAGTGTCTTGGAAGTGGCATTTTAAGGTAAGCCCATGTACAAACTTATTAAAGGGTTTTTGCCATCTTAGACAATGGGGGCATATCGCTAGGATATGCCCCCATTGTCTTATAGGGTCCCATCTCTGGGACCAGCACCTATATCAAGAACGTAGCCCCGAAAGTGAAGAAGGAGGCACTGCGCGTGTGCAGTTGCCCTCCATTCATTTCTATGGGGCTGAAGAAAATAGCCGAGCACTGGCTCGGCTATTTCCGTCGGCTACATAGAAATGAATGGGAGCGTTGGCCGCGCAGGCACAGCGCTCCCCGCTCAGTTCTCAATATAGGTGTGGGACCTCCACCTATAAGACAATGGTGGCATATCCTAGCGATATGCCCCCATTGTCTAAGATGGGAATAACCCTTTAACATCAAGTAACATCTGGTGCAAATTACATTTCTTTGTCAGTACGAAATTCAGGTCTTTTTGACAAAGGGTCAAGGTATATTCCAATAAACTGACCACTGTAAAATCATTTATTGATACTTCAATGAGTGTTTGCAGTGATGAGTGTAATACATTTTCTTCATGGTGGGCTTTATGCTTTCTTCTTCCTGCTATAATGTGTCTTTTTTCTTGCTATTGGAGGTTTGTGGAATCATTTTTGATAAGGACTCTGCTTGTTGGAGTGTACGTGAGCAGCTTACATGATTTTTTCTTTTTTGCTTATTTATATGCCATGTGTATAGATTGTCAGTGTCATAGCCCTTTATATCATAATGTCCTTTATATATAATGTCCTCAAGATTCTTAAGATAACGTTATGAGTTCTAGTATAATATATTGAAGTCTTTTTTGAATGAGTATGTTTGCAATGTTTGTTGTAATTCTGTGATTTTTTGTTTCAAATCGCTCAAATTATTTGTAGGCTGATTAATTTAAAGCAGTGAAGCGCAACCTGCGGTCCTCCAGCTGTTGCATAACTACAACTCCCAGCATGCCTGGACAGCCTATAGCTATCAGCCTATAGCAGTGCATAGTGGGAGTTGCAGTTTTACAACAGCTGGAGGACCACAGGTTGCCCATCACTCATTTAAAGGAAAGGTCTGATAATATATCACTCCATTTTTTAGTAAATGTATCTCCATATAGGGTGGTAGGACTTTTACGAAGCCGTAGGCCCTCTGAATCATTTTCTTGTCTATATACCAGCGTAAATTGGTACAATCCCACTACACATTCAACTGACATGTCATGAGCATTTCTAATTCACCCATCGTGTTTTTAAATCTAGGGAGACAGAGTCGTGAGTGACACATTGGCAAGAGAAAAGCTTTTCTGCTTTATTCAATCTATCAGTGTTGCCCACTGGATGAACAGAACATTAGTCTCATTATCCATATTTGCTGAAGACATGGTGATAATATAATGATTTTATATATATATATATATATATATATATATATATATACAGTACAGACCAAAAGTTTGGACACACCTTCTCATTCAAAGAGTTTTCTGTATTTATTTTCATGATGATGAAAATTGTAGATTCACACTGAAGGCATCAAAACTATGAATTAACACATGTGGAATTATATACTTAACAAAAAAGTGTGAAACAACTGTAAATATGTCTTATATTCTA
Organism: Rhinella marina; assembly: GCA_900303285.1. Lineage (NCBI taxonomy): Eukaryota > Metazoa > Chordata > Amphibia > Anura > Bufonidae > Rhinella > Rhinella marina. The sequence goes on from ONZH01028001.1 coordinate 85,247, forward strand.
GGTTCTTCAAAGTAGCCACCTTTTGCTTTGATTACTGCTTTGCACACTCTTGGCATTCTCTTGATGAGCTTCAAGAGGTAGTCACCTGAAATGGTTTTCACTTCATAGGTGTGCCCTGTCAGGTTTAATAAGTGGGATTTCTTGCCTTATAAATGGGGTTGGGACCATGAGTTGTGTTGGGCAGAAGTCAGGTGGATACACAGCTGATAGTCCTACTGAATAGACTGTTAGAATTTGTATTATGGCAAGAAAAAAGCAGCTAAGTAAAGAAAAACGAGTGGCCATCATTACTTTAAGAAATGAAGGTCAGTCAGTCGGAAAAATTGCAAAAACTTTGAAAGTGTCCCCAAGTGCAGTCGCAAAAACCATCAAGCGCTACAAAGAAACTGGCTCACATGAGGACCGCCCCAGGAAAGGAAGACCAAGAGTCACCTCTGCTGCGGAGGATAAGTTCATCCGAGTCACCAGCCTCAGAAATTGCAGGTTAACAGCAGCTCAGATTAGAGACCAGGTCAATGCCACACAGAGTTCTAGCAGCAGACACATCTCTACAACAACTGTTAAGAGGAGACTGTGTGCAGCAGGCCTTCATGGTAAAATAGCTGCTAGGAAACCACTGCTAAGGACAGGCAACAAGCAGAAGAGACTTGTTTGGGCTAAAGAACACAAGGAATGGACATTAGACCAGTGGAAATCTGTGCTTTGGTCTGATGAGTCCAAATTTGAGATCTTTGGTTCCAACCACCGTGTCTTTGTGTGACGCAGAAAAGGTGAACGGATGGACTCTACATGCCTGGTTCCCACCGTGAAGCATGGAGGAGGAGGTGTGATGGTGTGGGGGTGCTTTGCTGGTGACACTGTTGGGGATTTATTCAAAATTGAAGGCATCCTGAACCAGCATGGCTACCACAGCATCTTGCAGCGGCATGCTATTCCATCCTGTTTGCGTTTAGTTATCAAAAGGACAATGACCCCAAACACACCTCCAGGCTGTGTAAGGGCTATTTGACCAAGAAGGAGAGTGATGGGGTGCTACGCCAGATGACCTGGCCTCCACAGTCACCAGACCTAAACCCAATCGAGATGGTTTGGGGTGAGCTGGACCGCAGAGTGAAGGCAAAAGGGCCAACAAGTGGTAGCAGAGTGATAGCAAAAGGTGGCTACTTTGAAGAACCTAGAATATAAGACATATTTACAGTTTTCACACTTTTTTGTTAAGTATATAATTCCACATGTGTTAATTCATAGTTTTGATGCCTTCAGTGTGAATCTACAATTTTCATAGTCATGAAAATACAGAAAACTCTTTGAATGAGAAGGTGTGTCCAAACTTTTGGTCTGTACTGTATATATACTACCGTTTTAAACGTTTAGGGTCACTTAGAAATTTCCTTATTTTTGAAAGAAAAGCACAGTTTTTTTTCAATGAAGATAACATTAAATTAATCAGAAATACACTCTATACATTGTTAATGTGGTAAATGACTATTCTAGCTGCAAATGTCTGGTTTTTAATGCAATATCTACATAGGTGTATAGAGGCCCATTTCCAGCAACCATCACTCCAGTGTTCTAATGGTACATTGTGTTTGCTAACTGCGTAAGAAGGCTAATGGATGTTTAGAAAACCCTTGAAAACTGTTGTGCAAGTATGTTAGGACAGCTGAAAACAGTTCCTTTGAGCTAGTTGAGAATCTGTAGCATTACATTTGTGGGTTAGATTAAACTCTCAAAATGGCCATAAAAGAGAACTTTCATGTGAAACTCAACAGTCTATTCTTGTTAAATGAAGGTTATTGCATGCGAGAAATTGCCAAGAAACTGAAGATTTCCTACAACGGTGCGTACTACTCCCTTCAGAGGACAGCACAAACAGGTTCTAACCAGAGTAGAAAGAGAAGTGGGAGGCCCCGCTGCACAACTGAGCAACAAAACAAGTACATTAGAGTCTCTAGTTTGAGAAATAGACTCCTCACAGGTCCTCAACTGGCAGCTTCATTAAATAGTACCCACTAAACGCCAGTGTCAACGTCTACAGTGAAGAGGCAACTCCGGGATGCTGGCCTTCAGGGCAGAGTGGCAAAGAAAAATCCATATCTGAGACTGGCTAATAAAAGGAAAAGATTAATATGGGCAAAAGAACACAGAGATTGGACAGAGGACGATTGGAAAAAAAGTGTTATGGACAGGCGAATCGAAGTTTGAGGTGTTTGGATCACATAGAAGAACATTTGTGAGACACAGAACAACTGAAAAGATGCTGGAAGAGTGCCTGACACCATCTGTCAAGCATGGAGGAGGTAATGTGATGGTCTGGGGTTGCTTTAGTGCTGGTAAAGTGGGAGATTTGTACAAGGTAAAAGGGATTTTGAATAAGGAAGGTTATGACTCCATTTTGCAACGACATGCCATACCCTGTGGACAGCGCTTGATTGGAGCCACTTTCCTCCTACAACAGGACAATGACCCAAAGCACACTTCCAAATTATGCAAGAACTATTTAGGGAAGAAGCAGGCAGCTGGTATTCTATCTGTAATGGAGTGGCCAGAGCAGTCACCAGATCTCAACCCCATTGAGCTGTTGTGGGAGCAGCTTGACCGTATGGTACGCAAAAAGTGCCAATCAACCCAATCCAACTTGTGGGAGGGGCTTGTGGAAGCATGGGGTGAAATTTCTCCAGATTACCTCAGCAAATTAACAGCTAGAATGCCAAAGGTCTGCAATGCTGTAATTGCTGCAAATGGAGCATTCTTTGATGAAGGCAAAGTTTGAAGGAGAAAATTATTATTTCAAATAAAAATCATTATTTCTAACCTTGTCAATGTCTTGATTATATTTTCTAATCATTTTGCAACTCATTTGATAAATAAAAGTGTGAGTTTTCATGGAAAACACAAAATTGTCTGGGTGACCCCAAACTTTTGAACGGTAGTGTATATATATATATATATATAGAGAGAGAGAGAGAGAGGGAGAGAGGGGGTTCGTGGAAGTCGAAACTTGTCAGAGTGATAGTTCATAAACAAATGTAGTCCATAGCTTACCCCCATCTAAGTTACACTTAGGCTGACTCCCAGGTGAAACTTGAGTAATGATGTCCAAAAAAAACAGAGTCTCCAACAAATGCTTAAATAGATAAAACCACGTAAGCTTTATTGATAGACAAATATTAAAATCATGGTGTCCACATGGAGTTAACTCTGACGCGTTTCTAAATCACAGTGAGTTCTTACTTGTAGCATAAATCTTATGGCAAACAGTGATGAATAAATATATATGTGTGTGATTCCACCTCCACAAGACCGCCCACACAATGGTGCAGTATTGGTATCACCGGGTCTTGCTGTCAAGGTGAGCACTGTGTCAAACAACATAACATGTGGAAAATGAGGAAAGAAATAACATGAACAAAATGACAATGACATGAAAAATCACAATTAATAATAATATAACAGATCTGATCTACTGTATAATTAAGGCCATGTGGCCTGATGGTATTCAAAGTGAAGATCCAGTATGCTTCATGTGCAAGAAGCACATTTTTTCCAATCACCTTCTCGCTGAGGCTTATTAATGCTCTCTATGGCTATCACTTTAAAGAGGACTTGTCACCACTCCTGACATGCCTGTTTTAATAGCTTCATGCATTCCCCCTGTAATAACAATTCTAGGGCATCTATTCTTTATTATTTCTACTAGAATTATGCATGAATTACTATCAGTCTCTCAGTAAGGGTACTGAGGGGTAGTGGGGGGTGTACCTGTGTCTCACTCTATCCAATCAGTGCTGCCATTTTCAGACTGTTCAGGTACACCCCCCAACTTGTTACAACCCCTCTGTACTCTTACTGCATACTGCTGGCAATTCATTCATAACTTCTAGCAGGAATAATAAAGGAACAGCACAACATAGAGACATAAGAATAGATGCTCCAGAATTGTTATCACATGGAGAATGCATGAAGCTATTAAAACAGGCATGCCAGGAGTGGTGAAAGGTCCTCTTTAAGACCTCTTGTATTACCTGTCACATACTTACCCTTCTGCACTCCTGTGTCGAGCCCAGTCACACTATGGCAGTGTCACTGCCACTCTGTTGCTATGGCAACCAGCCCCGATGACTGGGGGTTGCTTGACCTATCAGGGACAAGATCCATCAGAACATCAGGCTTAGTGCCAGAGTTACAACCTTCATAAGGGTGGGCTGCTGCTGTTGCCTGTGATTGGTATTCCTGCCTCACTAGCTGGGTTTGTGTTTTTTACCCTATGTTTCTCTGACTTTGCCTCTGTATTTAATTTTTGGCTCTGACGTGACCTCCTGGTATTTGACTCTGCTTGTGATTTCACATTGCTTGATATTGGACCATGTCTGGTATTAGACGCTTCTAGTTTGTGACCTCGCCTTTGCCTGCTGACTTTGTCTCTGATGTTATCTTCTGTTTTCACTCTGCTGTGTATTAGACTTAGCTTTTAAATTCTGATCCATTCCTGGTTTTTGCCTGTCTGGTTTTTACCTCTTTCTAACCACACAATCCACCTCAAGATCACAACTAGTGACCGGGATACTCCATATGATAATCACTTTCAACAATAAGAACAAGAGTATAACCAGTAGCCCCTTAAAAATATTTGTTTTTATTAACCAATATAATAATAAAATAATTGCCATCCACATAATACAGTAGGAGAACTATAACAACACTCTTTCTATATGACATCTCTTTTATCCTGTTTAGTTTAGGCCCCTGCACTTAGTCAAGTCAGGGAACATTGCCAAGTTGTGGGCCACTATTTAGAGAGGATAGTGCAAGAAGGTAGAGAGCGTGGTGCAGGTGGAATACATGGCTGCACTATTCCCTACACTTCATGCATTTGAGATTGCATGATTCAGATTGCAATTGTGGTTAGCACAGTTTGAATGAGCCCCAATAATAATGTTAAACAATGCTTACTTATTTTGTATCAAGACTATGAACTTTATACGCTACTATAAAGGGGTGTCGATTTGTAGCCCAGAAAAGACTATAATTTGGTATTATAGTTTGTATAGTAGCGATACCATAAACCATAAAACATAGTTACATTTTAGAGGTAGTTATCAATGTGGTGTAGGTTGATTTAATCTCAGCACACACATGCTCAAAGCCACTACATTCTCTTCGATGCATACTAAATGTTCCCATTCCAATAAATCTCATTTATATTGTAACAGCACATATGATATATATACAGTATATATATTTATATGTATAATCATATGTTTGGAGTGCAGCTAAAATATTATAGGGGTTCATTCAGACTCTATGAATTACAATCGCAATTTCTTTGGGGCTTTATAGCTCTTTAGATAAATACATCAGGACACCAGAGTAATACGAAAGGTCTTGATAGATAGCCATAGAGAGAGTTAATAAGTTAAAAAAAGTTTAGCTCCTTAAATAGCAACTTCTTTATTTCAAGCGGTAAAATCCATCAGGAGTACAGTATATGTCTACGCGTTTCGGACCCCACAACTTACTCATGACAAGTTACATTTCAAATGAACTTCCCTATATACCTGTGAACAACCAATCACACTCCTAATTGGAGTCACATGTTACACAGGGAAGGCAACATGCAAAACATGAACTTAAAAAACCAATGATCAAAGAAATTTTTTTTATTTTTTTAAATCTATTTTTTCCCTTTTTTCTCTTTTCTTCTTTTTTTTTCTTTTTTACTTAATTCAAAACAAAATATACATATATATATATATATATATATATATATATATATATACAGTACAGACCAAAAGTTTGGACACACCTTCTCATTCAAAGAGTTTTCTGTATTTTCATGACTATGAAAATTGTAGATTCACACTGAAGGCATCAAAACTATGAATTAACACATGTGGAATTATATACTTAACAAAAAAGTGTGAAACAACTGAAAATATGTCTTATATTCTAGGTTCTTCAAAGTAGCCACCTTTTGCTTTGATTACTGCTTTGCACACATTCTCTTGATGAGCTTCAAGAGGTAGTCACCTGAAAAGGTTTTCACTTCACAGGTGTGCCCTGTCAGGTTTATTAAGTGAGATTTCTTGCCTTATAAATGGGGTTGGGACCATGAGTTATGTTGGGCAGAAGTCAGGTGGATACACAGCTGATAGTCCTACTGAATAGACTGTTAGAATTTGTATTATGGCAAGAAAAAAGCAGCTAAGTAAAGAAAAACGAGTGTCCATCATTACTTTAAGAAATGAAGGTCAGTCAGTCCGAAAAATTGGGAAAACTTTGAAAGTGTCCCCAAGTGCAGTCGCAAAAACCATCAAGCACTTCAAAGAAACTGGCTCACATGAGGACCGCCCCAGGAAAGGAAGACCAAGAGTCACCTCTGCTGCGGAGGATAAGTTCATCCGAGTCACCAGCCTCAGAAATCGCAGGTTAACAGCAGCTCAGATTAGAGACCAGGTCAATGCCACGCAGAGTTCTAGCAGCAGACACATCTCTACAACAACTGTTAAGAGGAGACTGTGTGCAGCATGCCTTCATGGTAAAATAGCTGCTAGGAAACCACTGCTAAGGACAGGCAACAAGCAGAAGAGACTTGTTTGGGCTAAAGAACACAAGGAATGGACATTAGACCAGTGGAAATCTGTGCTTTGGTCTGATGAGTCCAAATTTGAGATCTTTGGTTCCAACCACCGTGTCTTTGTGCGCCGCAGAAAAGGTGAACGGATGGACTCTACATGCCTGGTTCCCACCGTGAAGCATGGAGGAGGAGGTGTGATGGTGTGGGGGTGCTTTGCTGGTGACACTGTTGGGGATTTATTCAAAATTGAAGGCATACTGAACCAGCATGGCTACCACAGCATCTTGCAGCGGCATGCTATTCCATCCGGTTTGCGTTTAGTTGGACCATCATTTATTTATCAACAGGACAATGACCCCAAACACAGCTCCAGGCTGTGTAAGGGCTATTTGACCAAGAAGGAGAGTGATGGGGTGCTACACCAGATGACCTGGCCTCCACAGTCACCAGACCTGAACCCAATCAAGATGGTCTGGGGTGAGCTGGACCGCAGAGTGAAGGCAAAAGGGCCAACAAGTGCTAAGCATCTCTGGGAACTCCTTCAAGACTGTTGGAATACCATTTCAGGTGACTACCTCTTGAAGCTCATCAAGAGAATACCAAGAGTGTGCAAAGCAGTAATCAAAGCAAAAGGTGGCTACTTTGAAGAACCTAGCACCTAGCACAGCACCGAAAAGTGGTGCAATTTGGCACATCTACATTTAGAGAAAGTTTCTGTGGGGGCTTAACAAGAAATTGGCGTGGCCTAAGATGCAACATTTTGTGCCTAAATAGCAGAACAATTCTGTCTCACAGTAAGCTAAACAATAATTGGTACAACACTTTCTATCCCTGCACCACATTTATCATCCACATGTAGGTTTAGTAAATCTGCCCCAGTGACTGGAAAATAGCAACCGATACTCAGGCAGTGGTCAGGAGTGAGCAGGGATAGGTACAATACCTGTACAATATGTGAAGTTTTACATTGAACTCCATCTCCATTGCCTGTGTGAGGATTTACCTATGGGTGGACTCAGATTTGTGGCAACTGCTGATATGTGAACCATAGGGATGGGATGTTCTGGTTTCCTAGAAGGTGGTGTGATTTTGAGAAACACAGTCTTCTCTTTGAACAGTCAGTGTGGTGCATGATAGTCCAGCAGGGGTAGAACTATCTCCTTAAAATGCGAGCAGATGCGTCTCGGTACGTGGGTATCATCAATGGCCACATACTGTTGTCTCTAAACATTATGGCTGTGTGCTGTCATGCCGCCTTGGTTGAACTGTTAGTCCTTGATGTTCCTTGACAGAGAAAAATACTGTGTATTGGGAAATATATAGAGCAGGGTTCGTGTGTTAGGAGGTGTAAGGAATAAGAAACACATATAATGTGCAAATTCTTTCTCTAGTTAGCTCTCTTTTTTGTCTGCCGAAAATAACAGATACATGACATAACACATACAGTAGTATCTGAGCTTAACTGATGCTCTAAAGCAGGGATCACAACCTTCTCTGGTCTGGAGGCCACATGCTCAGATAACACCAGTCCAAAAGGACACAATAAGACTTAAAGGCATCTAAAAATCTGAAGCATTTACTAATGTCTGATAGGTGCCAGTTCTACTTCCAGGATTCATTTCTCACCTTACTGTAGAATAGGGGTCTTCTGCTCCCCCGTCTATCCTTCCAGGGTGGAAAAGACCATGCATTCACGAGACTCTTTACACTGTAGTTTAAGAGAGTTACTGAAACCCATAAACTACTGTACAATGAAGATAGCCAATCTCATGTAAAGCCACCTCTCCATCACCATCTGAACCACACAGGGATCACGAAGCCCATATTGTGCTGATCTATGGAAGACCCAAAGATGGCTATACAGTGTGCATTAGTACTTTCTTGTCCGGCTCTTAAATGCCTGAAAGGCACCAAGATAAAGACAAATATATCTTGTGACCAGATAGCTGGGGGGCTGCACAGAATGGCACAGAAAAGCATCTATTCAAACAAGTGGGGCATAAAATGGACATGCAGATGTGAACAAGCCCTTACCCATGCTTGAAGGGGTTATCCAAGACCTATAATACTCCCCAATATGCTCAGGCCCCTCACACAGATTGTGCCAGGGAGTGAGGTAAGTACTTTCTGTGTGAGGGGCCTGGGCATATGGGGGGCAGCAAAGGTCTTGGATAACCCCTATAAAGAGGTTGTCCGCCACTTGTTATATCAATGGCTTATTTTCAGGTAGGCAGACCATCAATATCTGATTGGTGAGGGTCCGACACCCCACACCCGTGCCATGTAACTGTGGTACCACAACTACACAACTCAGTCCACTATGCCTAATCACTTCAATCGGAGCAGCGCTGGAGTAACCAGCTCCATCCACTACACAATTGACAGAACTGGGTAGTTCCGGCACCAGAGCAACTTGGGAACAGGTGATTGTGGGGTGTCGGACCCCCAGATATAGATGATCTATCCTTAGGATAGGCCACCAACATAAAAATACTGGACAACCCCTTTAAAAAGGACCTGTCACCTCTCCTGACATGGCTCTTGTAGTAACTACTTGCATTCCCCAAGTAATAACAATTCTGGAGCATCTATTCTTATGGCTCTGTGTTGTGCAATTCCTCAGTTATTTCTACTAGAAGTTATGAATGAATTGCCAGCAGACTGCAGTAAGGGTACAGAGGGGTGTTATAAGTCCCAGTACAGTCTGACAACAGCAGCACTGATTAAACAGAGTCAGACACACCTGTAACTGGTAACACCGAGCGGTACCTTTACTGCAGACTGCTGGCAATTTATTTGTAAACTTCTAGCAGGAATAATACAGGAATGGCACAACATAGCGCCATAAGAATAGATGCTCCGGAATTGTTATTACATGGGAAATGCAGGTAGTTACTAAAACAGACATGTCAGGAGAGGTGACAGGTCCTCTTAAAGTGTGCCACGTATGATATGCCACTTAGCACCCATTCCTCCTTAGCTGACATCCCAGATGCAATATCGGCACAGCCAGCGTTCAAATAACAGGCCCTGGGGATTTTAATTCGAGGACTGACCTGTATTATAATAGCTATTGTTGTGTCCCACTGTTACGGAAGTGTTCCACTGCCAGGTGTATTAGACAGCCACCCCCTGCTGCGTATGAAGCAGGTTAAGCTCATGAGTCCGCGCCATATATTCCCTGTGCATCAACAACGTACAGTTACATAAAGCTAAAGGGGTTTCTGACCCCCAAAAACATTTTTAATGAGGGCCAAATTGCTTTGGGGGTCAAACAACTCTAAATTTTAGAAAGGGTGCAAAATTAAAAAATAACCCTGGGCAATCCCCTGTTGCTGTAGTTGCTTCTTTTTTTTATGTTTCCCCTTTCTGGCCCTTTGTAAGACAATTTTTTCACCCTTTAAGCAGTGAATGTCTATGACAGGTTCCCTTTAAGTGAAATCAGTGCCTGCACTTGTAAAAGGTTGACATGAAGGATATATCTGAACGAGGTCCAGCTCAGGATGACCACAGAGCAGTGTACATAAGCGGGATGTTACCCTCCAGTGTGTGACACCTATGCCCCGAGGAAGAGGAGGCCCAGAAGACATGGAGCCCGGGACTGGGGAAGGCTCGCGCTGATGAAACACATCTCCGCAGTCAGCAGTTGCTGGGAGGGGCCGCTGGACCAGTCTGCCAGATAGAGGATAAGATAGGGAGGGAGAGAAGACACGGAGTCAGACGAGCCTTCCTCCTCCTTCTCCTCACAAGGACACGGAGACATCGGCGCCTCACACACGGGGGCCCCAATACCCAGAACCAGGGGGACAGCAGCAGCAGGAAGAGATTAGCACCGTGCGGCAGGATGCTGGGAAGATCCATGTGATTATTATTACAAGTCCTGCTCAGCTGCTCTCACTCCTCCCGCCATCACATCCCACCTGCCAGAGGGAAGAAGAAGGGCTGTGGATCTGAGGAATGAGCGCTGGCCGGAGAGCTGCCCCACAGCGGGGTCTCTGAGCGCCCCCGGGATCTGCCATGGGCTTGGGGAGGTGCGAGGGATGCCTGTCCTGAATGCCGCCTGTGTACCCGGGCTGCGCACATAGGTGACCCCCAGAAACCTCCTGGACCCCCTGACCTAAGGGCGAGGAGGAAGAGGCTGCTGTGATGCAGACATCATATAAGGTGAGGGCACAGGATGCATGTCCACATGGGGGCGGCTGCACAGTTCTGGGGGGCAAGCTGTTTCTTATAGAATCTGTGTATCTATCTATCTATCTATCTATCTATCTATCTATTTCTCATTCTATCTTTCTATATACTATCTATTTATTATTCTATCTATCTATCTTTTATATTATGTTATCTATTTTATTCTATCTCATATATTATGTTATTTATTATCTATCTATCTATCTATCTATCTATCTATCTATCTATCTATCTCATCTCCATCTATGTATCTATTTCTTATATTATCTCATATTTATCTATCATCTCGTATATTATTCTATCTATCTATCTATCTATCTATCTATCTATCTATCTATCTATCTATCTATCTATCTATCTATCATGGTGTTCTGTGGAGGCCTGTGTGTGGTTACTTTGCTCTGAGCCTTTAGTACAAGGACTACTTACCTGCATAGGACGGCCCCCAGTATAGGTCCACCAGTACTGGGTTAGCCAGTGGTTGTGTATGTAGCTGGGTGTACTGGGGGCCACACCTGTGAGTAACACTTGATGGAGGAATGTATCCCAGCTCCTCCGTGTATTGTGTCCAGACTCTGCTCTGGGATGGCTGACAAGTACATGTCTCATGTATCGCTCAGCCGCTTTGCGCCATAGCTTTCTGTCAGACCCCCCCACCTCAGGATGTGGGTTATGAAATCTAAGTCATGATATTTCTTGTATGTATGTAGCCTCCATATTGAGAACTGAACATCTGTAATCTACTAGCTCATATACTTCATACTGATAAGTAGAATTGCAGTTTGTGGTGAAGACATCTAAGGTAGCTTCATCATTACAGTTTCTCATCTTCTAGCCTAGAGATGGTCATGGTCACCCACCTTCTCATGTTAATACTGGGCCACAGACTTAGGGTAGGTTCACATTAGGTTTTATGCTTCCGTTTGACGTATACAAAAACTCAGCACACCAAGTTCTTTTATCCTGCACAGTCCGGTAAAAAAACATACTTTTTTTTACAATGGAACTCTATGGTGAATGGCTGTATCAGTCTGAGGTATTTGTTTTACGGTTAAAACGTGATGTGAACCCACCCTAACTCTTTCTTTTGTGAATTCTTAGTTATTCTGGCTTTACATCATGGTAGAGATACTGGATGGTCACCAACCTTTTTATGCTTTGTACTGGACCATAGGCTTGACACTGATAACTATGACATAATCTTGGACTGTTGATATCTGTGGTGGCTTCATCATTCGAGAGCCACAACTTGTATTCAGGAGATGGGTAAGGCCCATCTCTTCTCTTACGGTTTATACATACTTGTCCTGATGAATAGAAGACTGCATTTTGTGATGTTGATATCTCAAGTGGCCAAGTCAAGCTCCACACAAGCTAACCAGAAATTGGCTGACTATGTCCCACCTTTTCCTCTAGTTAATGGCATGGTGAATACGTTGGCACGTGTAGGTCTTGGCCATGCATCTACACTTCCTAAGCAGCAGTGACATACAATGTTTGGTTGTTCTCCTCACAAGACTTATGGTATCTTTGAGTGGCTCAGCACACTACACTACTTTGTCCAGTAAAATGATGGACACCTTGATGGAAACTCAATGAACCGCATTATAGACTTTAGGGTTCCTCAGGTTCTGTTGATTTCTGTCATCTCAGGGATCTGGCCCTTCCATTATTTTTGTTGTTCCTCACCTATGATGAAGCAGGGCAACAAAATTAACAGTATATATGTGAATGGAGCCTTAGCATGTCCTGCTATGCCACTTGACCCCTTTTCTTACATAGTCTCTTCCACATCTGACGTTCCATGTAGCATCTTCATCCTTGGTTCTCTGTCTTAATCTGCTTTCAAACCTCATTAGTGTCACTGTCCCATCTCCTTGTCTCATTTGCTTCTGTTTTTTTCCCACATATCTCCCACATTTCTTTGGCTCTTCTATTTTTTTTTTGTCCTGTCCCCTCCGGCTTTTGTCCCAATTCTTTATCCAAGGTTCTGTAAAGGCCAATGTTTCTGGTGCTGATGTAACCATACAAATAGCTCTAGACACTTTGCTTGGATAGGAGCCACTTTTTGCCCCAGTGTCCCCATCCACGGACCAGCCTGTGTCATAAGTTATTCATGATTACATGCTACAGTAAATTATTTTAATTACCAGAACTGCTGCCAAGGTGCATTATCTACATCGTTTAGGCCTTCATTTCCTAGTAATGTTATGTTATTTTTTGGAGTCTTGAAGAGATGCATTTCCAGGAATTTATGTATATTTTTCCTTTCAGTATTCATGCATTTTAAGTGAATGTTTGTGCGTCTTTTTCTATTTCGGGTTTACTGTGTGCCGTCTGAATCTGTCCATGGTGGAGGGTGGTTAAACACATAGCGGAAAAGTACTGCTTATTTTGCTGCATTTTTTTCTGCTGTCTTTTTCCTGTATTTTATTTTTCATTTTCAAGAAATGCAGTGACCAAATGCTTGCTGAATATTTATAGTTGGATGTAAAGTACGTTTTTTCACTTGTTAAAAATTGACTGAAAAAAAAACATTACTGAAAACAGTCGTGAAAACACATAAAATTCATGCCATGTTTTTTATAAGCCAAGTGACAAGTGACAAATTATGTGTAAAGGAAGCCTGATGGAGATTGGTTGGTTGTTTAAGTTTCCTGACAACTAAGGGCTTGTTCACATCTGCATTGGAGGACTAGTGAATGGAAATCTTAATGTATAGTCAGTGGGGTCTTGTCGGCTCTGCTCAAATCCGTTAGTTAGTACGTTTAGGTGGAAGGGGCTGGGTTTGGGGGTGGACTTATTTCTCCACTCAGTGAGCTTTGCCAATTGAAGGAAACGTCTAAGTTATCGAACTGTAACATACAGGCATTAGTATACACATGTAGTACCAGCAGTAGTACACACATGTAGTACCAGCAGTAGTACACACATGTAGTACCAGCAGTAGTACACACATGTAGTACCAGCAGTAGTACACACATGTAGTACCAGCAGTAGTACACACATGTAGTACCAGCAGTAGTACACACATGTAGTACCAGCAGTAGTACACACATGTAGTACCAGCAGTAGTACACACATGTAGTACCAGCAGTAGTACACACATGTAGTACCAGCAGTAGTACACACATGTAGTACCAGCAGTAGTACACACATGTAGTACCAGCAGTAGTACACACATGTAGTACCAGCAGTAGTACACACATGTAGTACCAGCAGTAGTACACACATGTAGTACCAGCAGTAGTACACACATGTAGTACCAGCAGTAGTACACACATGTAGTACCAGCAGTAGTACACACATGTAGTACCAGCAGTAGTACACACATGTAGTACCAGCAGTAGTACACACATGTAGTACCAGCAGTAGTACGCACTTACTGTAGAACCATCTGTAGTACACACCTGTTACCATTGATAGTAAACATATATTACCAGCAGTAGTATACACATGTAGTACTAGCAGTTGTACTTACTGTAGAATCAGCTGTAGTACACACATAGTATCAGCAGTTGTACTTACTGTAGAAACAGCCATAGTACACACATAGTACCAGCAGTGTACTTACTGTAGTACCAGCTGTAGTACACACATAGTATCAGCAGTTATACTTACTGTAGTACCAGCTGTAGTACACACATAGTACCAGCAGTTGTACTCACTGTAGAACCAGCTGTAGTACACACATAGTACCAGCAGTTGTACTTACTGTAGAACCAGCTGTAGTACACACATAGTACCAGCAGTGTAGTTACTGTAGAACCAGCTGTAGTACACACATAGTACCAGCAGTGTAGTTACTGTAGAACCAGCTGTAGTACACACATAGTACCAGCAGTGTAGTTACTGTAGAACCAGCTGTAGTACACATATAGTATCAGCAGTTGTACTTAGTGTAGAACCAGCTGTAGTACACACATAGTACCAGCAGTTGTACTTACTGTAGAACCAGCTGTAGTACACACATAGTTACAGCAGTTGTACTTACTGTAGTACCAGCTGTAGTACACACATAGTACCAGCAGTGTAGTTACTGTAGAACCAGCTGTAGTACACATATAGTATCAGCAGTTGTACTTAGTGTAGAACCAGCTGTAGTACACACATAGTACCAGCAGTTGTACTTACTGTAGAACCAGCTGTAGTACACACATAGTTACAGCAGTTGTACTTACTGTAGAACCAGCTGTAGTACACACATAGTACCAGCAGTGTAGTTATTGTAGAACCAGCTGTAGTACACATAGAGTATCAGCAGTTGTACTTACTGTAGAACCAGCTGTAGTACACATATAGTATCAGCAGTTGTACTTAGTGTAGAACCAGCTGTAGTACACACATAGTACCAGCAGTGTAGTTACTGTAGAACCAGCTGTAGTACACACATAGTACCAGCAGTGTAGTTACTGTAGAACCAGCTGTAGTACACATATAGTATCAGCAGTTGTACTTAGTGTAGAACCAGCTGTAGTACACACATAGTACCAGCAGTTGTACTTACTGTAGAACCAGCTGTAGTACACACATAGTTACAGCAGTTGTACTTACTGTAGTACCAGCTGTAGTACACATAGAGTCAGCAGTTGTACTTACAAGTGCATCTCAATAAATTAGAATATCATCAAAAAGTTTTTTTTTTTCAGTAATTCAATTCAAAAAGTGAATCACATATATTATATAGAGTCAATACAAACCTAGTGAACTTTTTCAAGTGTTTATTTCTGCTAATGTTGATGATTATGGCTTATAGCCAAGGAAAACCCAAAAGTCAGTATCTCAGAAAATAAGAATATTATATTAGACCAACTGTAATTTTTTTTAAAAACACAGAAATGTTGGCCAAATGATAAAGTATGTACAGTAAATGCACTCAAAACTTGGTTGGGGCTCCTTTTGCATGAATGACTGCATCAGTGCGGCATGGCATGGAGGCGATCAGCCTGTGGCACTGCAGAGGTGTTATGGAAGCCCAGGTTGCTTTGATAGCGGCCTTCAGCTCCTCTGCATTGTTGGGTCTGGTGTCTCTCATCTTCCTCTTGACGATACCCCATAGATTCTCTATTGCTTTAAGGTTAGGCGAGTTTGCTGGCCAATCAAGCACAGTGATACTGTGGTTATTAAACCAAGTACCGGTACGTTTGGCAGTGTGGACAGGTACCAAGTCCTGCTGGAAAATAAAAATTCCATCTCCAAAAAGCTTGTTGGCAGAGGGAAGCATGAAGTGCTCTAAACTTTCCTGGTAGACGGCTACACTGACTTTGGTCTTGATAAAACATAGTGGACCTACACCAGCAGATGATATGGCTCCCCAGACCATCACTGATTGTGGAAACTTCACACTAGACCTCAAGCAGCTTGGACTGAGTGCCTCTTCACCTTTTCTCCAGACTCTGGGACCTTGATTTCCAAATGAAATGCAAAATTTACTTGCATTTAAGAACAACACCGTTGACCACTGAGCAACAGTCCAGTTCTTTTTCTCCTTGGCCCAGGTAAGACATTTCTGGCGTTGTCTATTGGCCATGAGTGGCTTGACACATGGAATGAGACACTTGTAGCCCATGTCCTGGATATGTCTGTGTGTGGTGGCTCATGAAGCACTGACTCCAGCAGCAGTCCACTCCTTGTGAATCTCCCCCAAATTTAGGAAAGGCCTTTTCTTAACAATCCTATCAAGGCTATGGTTCTCCCTATTCCTTGTGCACCTTTTTTTACCACACTTTTTCCTTCCACTCAACTTTCCATTAATATACTTTGATACAGCACTCTGTGAACAGCCAGCTTCTTTAGCAATGACCTTTTGTGGCTTACCCTCCTTGTGGAGTGTGTCAATGACAGCCTTTTGGACATCTGTCAAGTCAGCAGTCTTCCCCATGATTGTGTCGCCTACTGAACCAACTAAGGGACCTTTGTAAAGGCTTAGGCCCCATTCACACGACCATATGTATTCCGTGATTCGTATAAAAACGGAACGGAAGACATACAGAATGTCTTCCATAGTGTTCCATATTTTGCGGACCCATTGACTTTAATGGGGCTATGGACGTGTTTTGTGGCCAAGTATAGGACATGTTTCCTTTTTTTTGCGGGAGAACTTCCGTAATATAAGGATATGGAATGCACACGGTGTGCATTCCGCATTTTTTTGTCTCCTATGGAAAAATGAATAGGTCCGTATGGTTCCGCATCTTATCCACAAAAATGCGGATAAGATACGGAAATGAACATATGGTCGTGTGAATGGGGCCTAAGGAAGCCTTTACAGGTGTTTTAGGTTAATTATTCTAATTTTCTGAGATAAGGAATTTTGGGTTTTCCTTGGCTATAAGCCATAATCATCAACATTAACATAAATAAACACTTGAAAAAGTTCACTCTGTGTGTAATGACTCTATATAATAAATGTGTTTCACATTTTGAACTGAATTACTGAAAAAAACTACTTTTTGATAAAATTCTAATTCATTGAGATGCACTTGTACTGTAGAACCAGCTGTAGTACACACATAGTATCAGCAGTTGTACTTACTGTAGAACGAGCTGTAGTACACACATAGTATCAGCAGTTGTACTTACTGTAAAACCAGCTGTAGTACACACATAGTATCAGCAGTTGTACTTACTGTAAAACCAGCTGTAGTACACACATAGTATCAGCATTTGTACTTACTGTAGAACCAGCTGTAGTACACACATAGTATCAGCATTTGTACTCACTGTAGAACCAGCTGTAGTACACACATAGTATCAGCAGTGTACTTACTGTAGAAGCAGCTGTAGTACCCAAGGAGTACCAGCAGTGTACTTACTGTAGAATCAGCTGTAGTACACACATAGTATCAGCAGTTGTACTCACTGTAGAACCAGCTGTAGTACACACATAGTATCAGCAGTGTAGCTACTGTAGAACCAGCTGTAGTATCCAAGGAGTACCAGCAGTGTACTTACTGTAGAACCAGCTGTAGTACACACATAGTATCAGCAGTTGTACTTACTGTAGAACGAGCTGTAGTACACACATAGTATCAGCAGTTGTACTTACTGTAAAACCAGCTGTAGTACACACATAGTATCAGCAGTTGTACTTACTGTAAAACCAGCTGTAGTACACACATAGTATCAGCAGTTGTACTCACTGTAGAACCAGCTGTAGTACACACATAGTATCAGCAGTTGTACTCACTGTAGAACCAGCTGTAGTACACACATAGTATCAGCAGTTGTACTCACTGTAGAACCAGCTGTAGTACACACATAGTATGAGCAGTTGTACTCACTGTAGAACAGCTGTAGTACACACATAGTACCAGCAGTTGTACTCACTGTAGAACCAGCTGTAGTACACACATAGTATCAGCAGTTGTACTCACTGTAGAACCAGCTGTAGTACACACATAGTATCAGCAGTTGTACTCACTGTAGAAGCAGCTGTAGTACACACATAGTATCAGCAGTTGTACTCACTGTAGAACCAGCTGTAGTACACACATAGTATCAGCAGTTGTACTTACTGTAGAACCAGCTGTAGTACACACATAGTACCAGCAGTGTAGTTACTGTAGAACCAGCTGTAGTACACACATAGTATCAGCAGTTGTACTCATTGTAGAACCAGCTGTAGTACACACATAGTATCAGCAGTTGTACTCACTGTAGAAGCAGCTGTAGTACACACATAGTATCAGCAGTTGTACTCACTGTAGAACCAGCTGTAGTACACACATAGTACCAGCAGTTGTACTCACTGTAGAACCAGCTGTAGTACACACATAGTATCAGCAGTTGTACTCACTGTAGAACCAGCTGTAGTACACACATAGTATCAGCAGTTGTACTTACTGTAGAACCAGCTGTAGTACACACATAGTACCAGCAGTTGTACTTACTGTAGAACCAGCTGTAGTACACACATAGTACCAGCAGTGTAGTTACTGTAGAACCAGCTGTAGTACACACATAGTATCAACAGTTTTACTCACTGTAGAAGCAGCTGTAGTACACACATAGTATCAGCAGTTGTACTTACTGTAGAACCAGCTGTAGTACACAAGGAGTTCCAGCAGTGTACTTACTGTAGAACCAGCTGTAGTACACACATAGTATCAGCAGTTGTACTTACTGTAGAACCAGCTGTAGTACACACATAGTACCAGCAGTGTAGTTACTGTAGAACCAGCTGTAGTACACACATAGTACCAGCAGTGTACTTACTGTAGAACCAGCTGTAGTACACACATAGTACCAGCAGTGTAGTTACTGTAGAACCAGCTGTAGTACACACATAGTATCAGCAGTTGTACTTACTGTAGAACCAGCTGTAGTACACACATAGTATCAGCAGTTGTACTTACTGTAGAACCAGCTGTAGTACACACATAGTACCAGCAGTGTACTTAACGTAAAACCAGCTGTAGTACACACATAGTATCAGCAGTTGTACTTACTGTAGAACCAGCTGTAGTACACACATAGTATCAGCAGTTATACTTACTGTAGAACCAGCTGTAGTACACACATAGTATCAGCAGTGTACTTACTGTAGAACCAGCTGTAGTACACACATAGTACCAGCAGTGTACTTACTGTAGAACCAGCTGTAGTACACACATAGTATCAGCAGTTGTACTTACTGTAGAACCAGCTGTAGTACACACATAGTATCAGCAGTTATACTTACTGTAGAATCAGCTGTAGTACACACATAGTTCCAGCAGTTGTACTTACTGTAGAACCAGCTGTAGTACACAAGGAGTTCCAGCAGTTGTACTCACTGTAGAACCAGCTGTAGTACACACATAGTATCAGCAGTTGTACCTACTGTAGAACCAGCTGTAGTACACATATAGTATCAGCAGTTGTACTTACTGTAGAACCAGCTGTAGTACACACATAGTTCCAGCAGTTGTACTTACTGTAGAACCAGCTGTAGTACACACATAGTACCAGCAGTGTAGTTATTGTAGAACCAGCTGTAGTACACATAGAGTACCAGCAGTTGTACTTACTGTAGAACCAGCTGTAGTACACACATAGTATCAGCAGTTGTACTTACTGTAGAACCAGCTGTAGTACACACATAGTATCAGCAGTTGTACTCACTGTAGAAGCAGCTGTAGTACACACATAGTATCAGCAGTTGTACTTACTGTAGAACCAGCTGTAGTACACACATAGTATCAGCAGTTGTACTCACTGTAGAACCAGCTGTAGTACACATAGTACCAGCAGTAGTACTCACTGTAGAACCAGCTGTAGAACGCATAGTACCAGCAGTCATACATACTTAGGGGCACCAGCAAGTTGTGCCTGACTTTAGGCCATTTACATCGGCTGATGTGATTAAACAAGCAATTTTTCATATGTCGTTGTTTCCATCTTTTATTCATGTATACAAATCATCGATTGTCTGCAGCACATTGCATGTAAATAGCGATGTGCTGCAGACTGCCATGCAGATTGGAGATGGATGATGCTACAGTCATTCACCACCATACAGTACAAGGTTTTCTTCATGTAAAGAGGACCCATCACCTCTCCTGATATGTTTGCTTTAGTAATAAATTGACTATCCCATGTAAAACAATGCTGGAGCATATATTCTTTTGGCTCTGTGGTTGATATTCCTCTGTTATTCCTGCTAGAAGTTATGAATGAATTCCTAGCAGTCTGCAATAAAGCTCCAACGGGGTGTTTCCATTTGGGGGTGGTGTCGCTTCACCGTCTGATTTTGGCAGCACTGACTGAATAGTGTCAGATTTTGCAGGGACACACCCCCAACTGGCAAATGAATCACCTAAAGACTTTGAAAGGGTTTTCCAAGACTTTCATACTATCTGATCGCTTGATCGCTAGGGGTCCGACGCCTGAGACCCCCACTGATCAGCTGTTTGAGAAGGCACCGGCACTCCTGTGAGCGCCGCTGCCTTCTCTCAGCTTACCAAGCACAGCGCCGTACATTGTGCTTGGTATTGCAGCTTGGCTCCATTCAGTTCAATAGGACTGAGCTGCACCAAGGTCATGTGACTAATAAAAGTGAGGTCACAGGCCTAGGGGAAAGCTGATAGAAGGCCATGGCCGTGCATCCTCAAACAGCTGATCGGCGGGGGTCCCGGGTGTCAGACCCCCGCTCCCCCCCCAGATCAGATACTGATGATACTATCTCAGTAAACCCCTTTGACTATGCTGAAAATATAGATAGATAGTAAACATAAAGAAAATATCAAGTACATAGCAAGTCAGATCTGCCATTCTTGTATCTGAAATATTGATCCCATCACGTCTTGACAGACACACCTAATGTCAATACTGGTGACGTTCCTTAGGTAAATGGAAGATACATGTGCACCAGTAGTGGTGAATCAGAAGAATCAATAGATTTTCCCATTATGCTTCTATAAAAAACACAAAAGTATATGAAGCATTGGAAAAGATGGCAAGCTGTAATGGTAATTATCGACTGAAACCTATTTTTTTTTAGAAACAGATGCAACTATGAAAGACTGAAAAGAATTGAAAAGATTCTTGTCTTATCAGCCTGTACAGCATAACACTAGTCCTATCCGCAGTGCTCCAGAGCTGCACTTCTTACTGTAACTCATGAACCTCTTGGCACGTAGTCATCAAGTAAAGTGTCTTTTACATGGGGTGACTGTTGTCTGAACGTACAAACAATCCTCCGCGATAATTTCCCAGTGTTAACAGGTCAAGCAATCCAACAATGAATGATAATTCATTTGTTTGTCGTTGATTGCACCTTTTATAAACCACATAATAATAATAGTTTGTCGGCAGCGCGTCCTGTCGTGTAAAAAAGGGAATGTGCTGTCCCTTCTAATGGAAGTGAACAGTAGTAGGCAGTACAAACGATTGCAAGTTGTGAAAGACCATTTGTACGAACGTTCCCGATAATTGTCCAGTGTTAAACATCCTTTAATGGACATAAATGAATAGTACTGGTGAATATAAGAAACATTGTAATATATCTTATCAGAAAATAATGCCTTTTTCTCCCTCCAGCAGCTCTTCCCTTCTCCACTCTCCATGGACTTGTATGGGTAGCATGTCATCTGATTCCTTAGGCTGGGTTAACACAGGGCAATGGAAAAACCACAGCATGCTGCTTTATTTTGTTCGTTAAAATTCCAGACTCCTGATCGAAAACCTGAATATAGTCAGTGGGGTCCAGCGCCGTTTGCCTACCGTTATATACATGGGATATGACCGTTCCGTTATTTTCAGAAACAACAATGCTGCTGTGAACCCAGTTTTAGCAGACATTATTTTAGGAGGAAGAGGCATTTTCTCTGATAAGATATATGACACATCTCTTAGATTCACTTCCACTATTGATTTTTACACCATTTCTTTAGTACAGTGACCATTTGGACGAGCAATCAATTTCGATCGGTGCTTGTTATGGGCAATTTCTCCACCTGTGTAATAGGAGGGAAAAAAAAAACTTTCCGCTTTTTCTTACCTACTGTACCTCCCTAATAGGAGCAGAACAATGAAAATAACAGAAACCACGGGGTCCGTCACATGATGGATGGACATGAACAGCGCTGATGGTCCCTAATGACAATCATGGGGGTCTGTCGACTTTCTGTTAGCAGTTCGTCATTTTACCATGGATCTACTGACATAATCTGCAATGGAGGTGCCTAATGGAGTAGATGTGAACACAGTCATATTATAATCTTTATATTTATTTTTCTATATATTTATTTATTTATTTATAAAGATTATAAATATATAAATATAAAAAATATAAATAAAAAATAAAGAAACCTTTATAAATAAACGTATATTTAGTATACTGTATATTGTCACAAAGAAGGCATGGCTCTGTCAGCATCAGACGCAGCATTATATATTTTTTATATTTCGTGTTTTTTTGTTTTTTTTAATGTCCCATTTAACCTCTGTTGTTTACTCCATGAATGGAACAGAATACACGCAGCTCTTCTTTGTAGTGCATTTTTCCCAGTGTCTTAGTTGTTGTTTTTTCTTTGTTTTTGTTTTCACCTTTCATTTTTCTTTGCTGATGTGAGAAAACATTTAACGTAGGTAACTGTGAATGGAATAAATAGCCTTTTTGGACGACTGTTAATGATGAAATCAGCCCCGAGCTTTCAGTGATAGGCAGTGAAATGCCGTCTCATGTGTGAATGTTGTGCATAGTTTGAGGGATGCATAAAGGGGATGTATTCTTCGATCAGTCTGTTACTTATTTTTTTATTTTGTAATTTTTTAATGTAACATTTGACAGTCCAAGCTCAGTTGTGCACGTTGTTAACCAGCAGCACATCTGCCAGAAAAATCCAAAATGGAACAATTATTGTTCCCTGGGATGCAAGTGATTGCAAATCTGTCAGTTTTACTTGACATTGACGCTTCACATGCTTTTTCTGTAATGGTTCTCAGGCCACTTCTTAAAGACAATTAGTAGATCTGGATTTAGGGATTATTCCAGTTTGTTTAAACAAGAAATCCCATGTCCCTCAAGACTGTGGTTGTGAACCACCAGTTTACCAAATCCAGTCTGGACAGAGAGATGTTAGTCATCAGTGGGCAGTCCTCATTCTATACAAAGGGAATTCGCATTGCAAGGGAAGTTAGTAAATGGGAAATACACATATTTGGCTTTCAGAAATTAAACTGGTTGTCCAGGATTTTACTATTGATGACCTATCCTTTGGAAAGACCATCAACGTCTCATTGGAAGGGGCCCCTACTCCTGGTGATCAGCTGTTTCTGAGTAGCTTGGGGTGCTGGATGTTGGTGTGGAACCCTGCTGATCTGATCCTGAGGATAGGCCATCAATATCAAAATCCTGGACCATCCCTTTAAAGGGGTTGTCCCATGAAAAATATTCAGCATTTTTCAAACCAGCACCTGGAGCTGAATACTTTTGTAATTGCATGTAATTATATATCTAGTATAGCCGGAGTGTTATTCAATAAAATGTGTCTGTATAGCGCCACCTGCTGTTTGTCCTTTTCTTTATTTCTCTGTCCATGTTGCTGAGGTGGACGCACAATGTTCAATTTCAGCCTTCAAATGCCACCAGCCATATTTTCAGTTAGAAGCTGTTATAGTTATAGGGAGAGAGCTGCAGCAGAAAGGACATGCCCTCACAGAAAGGACAATTCAAAAATGAAAGGAGAATTCAAATCACCCCCCTTTCGCCATAAAAAAAATAAAAATCATAGGCATTACATTGTCCCAAAACACCCGTACTATTAAAATATAATAATATTTGGACAATTCAACCTTTTTTATCATTTTACCCTTTAAAAAATAATCAGTCAGACACACTCCAAAATGTGTATCAATAAAAACTACCGATCGCCCTGCAAAACATGAACCCTCACACAGCTCCGCAGGGGCAAACTGGGAACTTAAAGTGGCCCTGGAAATATTACTAAAAGTGGCCCCATATTGTAGTTGGGTCCAAATTGATGGAAGGCAGGACCAGCAATACCATATTGTGGTACATTATACCTCCCCAACAGAGCCAAATACCACAGTGTATCACAAAATACTGCCAGCAGCACAAAATACACCCCCAAAAATGTCCACTGGCCATGAGGAGGACTCAGGCGGCCCCCTGGGCATCGGCCCGCCGGGAAATTTCTCTGTAAGGTCTATGGCCAATCCACCCCTGCAGCTCCGTAGAGATAACTATAAAAAAGTTATGGGAGTCAAAATGGTGATGCAAAGAAAATATTTTTTTCAAAGTTTTTATTTTTTTAAGTATTAAATCGCAAGAAAAACTATAGAACTGTGGTATTGCTGTAATTGTACTGATCCAGAGAATGAAGGTAACCGTTCAGTTTTACTGCATAGGGAGTACCATAAAAATGAAAAAAACTATGAAAATACACCATTTGGATTTTTTTCCAGTTTCCCACCACATCGTATGCAATATTAAAGGAAATGTGTAATCAGAAAATGACCTATTGTTTAAATCATGGCCTCTGGCCACTATGCCTAATAATTGCCGCCATTTCTTGGTCTGTAAAGATCACTTTACTGCAGTTACCTGCTTATCTGTACACAGAGGTGAGATCATTACAGGCAGGATTAGACTGACAAGACAGGATCCTCCATTCACTATAGGCGATTGTCAAGTCTTATATTCTATTCTGCACAGGTCACAGAGCACTCTCCCATAGAAATCAATGAGGTCCCCTCCTGACCATTGTGTCTATGACCCATGGGGCTACCTTAAAGGAATTTTCTTAACCTTTTCGCGCCCAGCACCGTAATAGTACAGCACTAGGCGCGTGTTTAAAGATGGCGCCTGCTCCTGAGCAGAGCGGGCGTCATGGCCGCAGGTGAACTGCTAATTTATACAGCATCATCTATACATCACCCTTGGATGCTGCAGTCAATCCTCACCACGGCACCCGAGCGCGGCAAACACCGGAAGCGCTCGCTTCCGGTGTTGCTCCGGCTCCCCCGTGTGCCGATCGGAGGAACCGGAGTATGTATGCAGCAGCCCCTGTCATAGTGAATGACAGGAGGCTGCTGCATAGTCTTTCTATGGAGCCCTTCTGTGTAATAGGGCTCCATAGGAAAGCAGTAAAATCCTCATAGACTCCAATGTAAGTGCATTGGAGTCTATGATATAAGCAAATGAAAGCAAATCAAATGAATGCTTGTGTAAAAAAGTGTAAAAAAAATTAAATAAATAAAGTTTAAAAAAATAAAGATAAAAAAAACGTAAAAGTTCAAATCACCTCCCTTTCCCCAAAATAAAAATAAATGTATTCAAAAAATAAAAAAATACACATCATGGGTATCGCCATGTGCGAAAACACCCATATTATAAAAATATAAAAAATTCTTTCCCATACGGAAAACAGCAAAACTGAAAAAAACGTCAAAATGGCCGATTCACCATTTTTTGTCATTTTTTTCCTAAAAATAATTAAATAAAAAGCGATCAAAAAGTCGTACACACCCCAGAATGGTATCAATGAAAAGTTCAGATCGCCCCGCAAAAAATTAGCCCCATACAGCTCCGTACACATAAATACCAAAGAGTTATAGGAGTCAAGATATGACAAAAAAAATAAAAAATTTTTTTCAACTTTATAATTATTTTATCAGAACGCAAGAAAAACTATACATATTAGATATCGCCAGATTCGTACTGACCTGCAGAATAAAAGTAACTGGTCAGTTTTAATGAACATCGAACGCTGTAAATAAAAAACCCATAAAACTGTGGTGGAATTGCGTTTTTTTTTTTTTGCAATTTCACCCAATTTGGAATTTTTTTCCCGCTTGCCACTACATCACATGCAATATTAAATGGTGGCATTGGAAAGTACAACTTGTCCCGCAAAAAACAAGCCCTCATACAGCTATGTGAACAGAAAAATAAAAAAGTTATGGCTGTGTGAAGGCAGGGAGCGCTAAACGAAAACAAAATAAAAAAAATAATCCTCCGGGGCTGAAAGGGTTGATGCTGGTAAGAACAGCTCAGGCAAGATGGCCGCCCTATAATCATGTTCAGACAATAAAATAAAAAAATCTACAATCAGAAAATAAAAAGAGATTAAAAGAAATGGAGATGTGTTACCATCTGATTTTGACTGTCAGAAAAAATTTTTGTTGCACATTTCCTTTAAATGGTGCCATGTGAACAGAACACTAAAAAATGTATGGCTCCAGGAGAGTGAAATACAAAAAAGAAAAATCGTCGTGTCATGAAGGGGGTAAAACACAGAAAATACTAAGAAAATGTTGACCCTTTGCAGTGGTCCTCTGGGGCACTGCACATTAATCATGATTTAACCCCTTTTTTTAAGAATTTTCTGGTAGTAATTATTTTGTATCAAGTGCCCGCAGCATGCGCCCTGAAACAGAAGATTCATACATGCTCCACACCACTCCTGTCCTCTGTGCTGCCCCTGCTGTCTCTATCTTCCGGTCCCGACGCTGTTTACATTGGGCTCGCCATGAGATCGGAAGATGGGGATAGCGGGGGCAGCGCAGAGGACTGGAGCAATGATAAGCAGGTAAGTATGAATCTTCTGATTCATGGGCCATGCTACGGGCACTAGATAAAAAATAATTATTACCAGAAAACCCCTTTAAGCTATACATTTGTGATTTTGGACAGAACAGCAATGTAGCGGTATTTATTAAAAGTTGACAATTTATACAATGACAATAGATCTCTACATAGGTCTTTGAATAGGGAGCACAAGAGAGTATTGTTGGCATGACGGCTGTAGACATGAGGGATGACATGAGTTTTGATGCTATTCTGACATTTGTCATGGAAGATTTCACAAATATGACAACAATTACACCCAAACAGCGACTGAACCTATCCAACACGTTAGATGTAGTTTTTAAACAGATGTCTGCCGTTGGTCAGCGCCTGACTCCAGCAAGAGATGGCCTAAATCTGTCATTACAGGCAACTAAAATGGAAATGCGTAGAGAAAAAGGATAGCAAAGCCGTTCTAGAAGAGGAAAGAGGTGGAAACTAACAAAATGGCAAAAAGCACAGGACATTAACAACACCATGAACTAATACATACTTATGTCATACCTCCTGCCATCACTTGTAGACAAGGGCATTTTTCAGATAAAATTGTTTTAATTGCGATGGTTCCTAAACAGCAGCTAACAGTGCTAATAAGATACTACAGAGTTGGTTTTAAAGGGAAGCCCCACCTTTAAAAAGGAGGTTATCCCAAAAAAGAATTTATCATCCACTGTATTCACAGGATAGGTGATAAATATAGGATTGTTGGAGGTCCCCCAGCGATCCCGAGAACGAACGGACATCAAGTCTCCCCTTTGAAGAGGTAGTGAGCATGCCTCTTCACCACTCTATTCACTGTCAGGGCGCTGTCTATGTCAGTTCCATGGAAGTGAATGGAGCAGTGGACAGACATGAGCATTACTGCTCCATTCAGAGGGGATTTGAGGACCCACCATTCTCTGGATTGCTGGGCTTTCCAGCGGTTGGACCCCTAATGATCCAGTATTTATCATTTAGGAATGTCATTAATGTCAATGGTTTTTTTTTGGCACAAAATATTGGTTTTGAATATACCGGCAAAGAGGTGGTATAAAAAAGTCAAAAAAATATAACGTGCCAACATGTGGCAAATTTATCCCACAGTGTGTGCACCACGGTGATATATTTGGTGCATGTTCTGACTCCCTGGTCTAAGTTTATGCTGTCTGAATACTAGAAGGCATTAGTAAATCTGCCCCTTTTGTCGACTTTTTTATGTGATCCCCCTGGAATGCCGCTAAAAAAAGAGAAATAAAATTCCCTCTTGTCTGTTCCAATGATCTCTGGACATTGTGGGGAAGTTTTTTGCCGTATAAAAGTCATTTTTCTGGTGTAAAAAAAAAGGTCACAAATTTTGGTGCATCCTGTTTTCGCACTAAAATTTACGACTTTTATTGGACTTTTATTTTTGCAAAAATATGGCATAGCTGAGCAGAAGGGACCCCACAGATTTACCATATTTTATGCCAGAATTTGACGTAAATTATAGCTGAAATTTACTCCAACTCATAGTTCACATAGATTTCAAACTAAAGATGCACCATTTTTTTAATACACCTGCACCACTTAAAGGGAGTTTCCAGTTTGCAGCAACATCCTTTAAAATAATTATTTATGAAGGTAGCTGTAATTTTGTAATGTATTTCATTCACCTTTATTGTTTCCGTTCTGAGCTGTGGTCACATGACCATGTCCATTGAGCTCTTTCTTATTTCCTGTGATGTTATGTCCATGGGTGGGGCAGTGATAGGGGAGTGTCTATGTAACCTGCTGAGTGGAAGGAGCTATAAACTAGCAGGGTGTTGTTAGGGGCAGTGATAGGGGAGTGTCTATGTAACTAACTGGGTGGGAGAGGCTATAAACTAGCAGGATGTTGTTAGGGGCAGTGATAGGGGAGTGTCTATGTAAGTAGCTGAGTGGGAGGAGCTATAAACTAGCTCAACGAGCGCTGTGTATACAGATCAGGAAGTGCTATTGCGCTTCCTGTTCCGGCCCAGCGGTCACGTGATCGCCGGGGCCGGGAGAGTGCAGGAGCTGCCAGGTCTCTCATAGTATTATGCTGTATAGCCTCTCTGGGGATGTATTTCCCCTGTAACTGGGGCTACTATGTCAGCCCCAGTTACAGGAGAAATCAAGTATAAATAAATAAATAAGTGAAGTTAAATGCCCCCCCCCCCCCGAGGTCTTGTATGAACTTATGGGGGACACAAAGTGTAAAAAAAAAAATAAAAAATATAGAGTATTATAAAACAAAAATCACATATATAAAAAAAATAATTTCTGCCCAAATATTTCATTAAAAAAAGTTACAAATAAAAATAAATAAATAAGATAGACATATTTGGTATCACCGCGTCCGAAACGACCGGCTCTATAAAAATATCACATGATCTACCCCATCAAGTGAACTGCGTAAAAAAGAAATCTAATAAAAATTATGCCAAAACAGCTTTTTTTGTCGCATCACCTACCAAAAAACATAATATCAAACAATCAAAAAGTCGTATGCATCCCAAAATGGTAGCCATAAAAACGTCACCTCATCCCACAAAAAATGAGCCCCCACACAAGATTATAGCCCGAAAAATGAAAAAAAAGGCTCTTAAAAAATTGCAACACAAAAACATGATTTTTCTTCTAAAAATGCTCTTATTGTGTAAAACGTAAACAAATTAAATAAAAAATAGACATATTTGGTATCATTGCGTCCGTAACAACTGGCTCTACAAAAATATCACATGATCTACCCCATCAAATGAACGGTGTAAAACAAAATATAGAAAAATGCCCCTAAACTGCTTTTTTTTTTTAGTTAACCTCCCAAAAATTAGATTAAAAAACCCTTGCGTCCTGGCGTATCCCCAAATAACAGTTTACGACCACATGTGGGGTGTTTCTGCAAACTGCAGAATCGGGGTAATAAATATTGAGTTTTGTTTTGTTGTTAACCCTTGATGTGTTACAGGAAAAAAATGATTAAAATGGAAAATCTGCAATAAAAGTGAAATTTTGAAATTTCACATCTATTTTGCTTTAATTCCTGTGGAATACTTATGCCCCTTTCACACGAGCGGGAGACTCGCATGTCTCCCGCAACGCATCTACAGGGCTGGACTCCGGCACTGACTGTGATCGCATATAATGCTCTGCGATCCCTGTCAGTGCAGAGTCCAGCCCTGTAGATGCGTTGCGGGAGACATGCGAGTCTCCCGCTCGTGTGAAAGGGGCATTAAA
The DNA here is from genome assembly GCA_900303285.1 of Rhinella marina. NCBI lineage: Eukaryota > Metazoa > Chordata > Amphibia > Anura > Bufonidae > Rhinella > Rhinella marina. Next base: position 115,303 of record ONZH01028001.1, read on the forward strand.
GGGTTAACAACATTTCTAAAACCAGTTTTGAATAGTTTGAGGGGTGTAGTTTCTAAAATGGGGTCATTTATGGGTGGTTTTTATTATGTAAGCCCACAAACTGACTTCAGAACTGAACTGGTCCTTAACAAAGTTGATTTTGCAAATTTGCAAAAATTGCGTCTAAAATTCTAAACCTTCTACTGTCCTAAAAAAATAAATAAAATGACACTACCAAAATGATGCCAACATAAAGTAGACGTATGAGGAATGTAAATTAATTTAGGATTTTATGGGGTATCACTATCTGTCTTAAAAGCAGAGAGATTGAAATTTAGAAAACAGTGAATTTTTTCAAATTTTCATTAACTTTTGGATTTTTTTATAAATAAAATTAAAACTTATCGACTCAAATTTACCATTAACTTAAAGTACAATGTGTCACGAGAAAACAATCTCAGAATCGCTTGGATAAGTAAAAGCGTTCCAAAGTTATTACCACATGAAGTCACACATGTCAGATTTGCAAAATTAGGCCTGGTCAGGAAGGGGGGAAATGGCCCAGATCTGAAGTGGATATCATCAACCCGTGCCAGTGACTTCTGTGAGTTGCGGCATGTGGTTCCATCTTGTTGGAAAGAGCAGGACATATTTTCTTCTGTTGAAGAACTGCAAGCAGTATCAGCCAACATAATCTGACATTCCCAAAGATGCATAGACGTGAACGGGGACCACTTTCAGCATCTTTTGTGACTTGTGGGTAATTAAAAAAAGAAAACAATCCACTTGCTCATTCATCTTGTCATACCATTGCTGGAGGCGGTCTACTTTTCTGTGGGCCACCCTGTACATATATCAGCAGAGTTATATCTGAGAGGTTCTGATATAGAACAGACGAGAGCTTGAGACTGCAAAAGGTAAGTATACGTCAAGTGAGTACATGCATCTCTTCAGTAGTGTACAAATCAACAATTGAGTCACATATAAGTAAAAATGGGAGTCTACATGAAGAGGCTAATCCGGCTGCTTGAATGATATAAGGTGCATTCACATGAATGTATGTATTTTGCAGTCTGCAAAACATGGATCTGCAAAAAATACAGATGACTTCCGTGTGATGTCCTTGTTGCAAAACGGATGAGAATAGGAACAGATATACGGATGCAGACAGCAGACGGTGGATGGATAAGATTCTGGTACAGTAGGGATGTGGGCCCAATGGAATGGCGCCATTACCTCCCCATATACCACATTGTGTGTCATCCAGGGTGACTGCCTATATCATCCCTACTGATTAAGCTCTATTGATACATGCCTTGGTGTATATATACCCATAGCACTTAGGACTCATTCACACAACCATGTTTGCCCAGTGCCTGTGGACCGCAAATTGAGGTCTGCAATGCACTGGCTCAGGCCTTGTGAATCCTGTATTGTGGCGCAGACCCATTGACTTGAATGTATCCGCAATCCACAATATATGGCAAAAGATAGGACATGTCCCATCTTTTGCAGTGCAGAGGCAGGGACCTGGCAAGGCCACAGAAGCGCTTCGTAGCAGTCCGCATTATGGGCACGGACAGTACAGTTGTGTGAATGGGCCCTTATTCTCAATCTTGACATCTCATCTCCAGGTTCATATATAGTTTTTCTTATTTTAAACCATTCATGCAGTCAGATTAGCCTCGTCATGTAGCCTCCTTGTGATTCAAGTGTTGATTTGTACGCTTTTGAAGTCATGCATATACTCAAGAATGGAACGCCCGGGCGTTTCCTAGTGAAGCACTATATAGGTATTCACATAAACGCAGCTATGGTTGTACTTACTGGAGTGAGGCACAACTCTGGAGTAGACATACGGGTGTGACCTCTGCTCCGACCACTCCAGACTCCAAAAATCGAGACATGACAATATGATGAAGAGGGAAAAATAAAAATGGTTTTGGGGTGCTTTGCCCCAAAATGGTAGTTTAACAAATAAAATACAGAAAACAGGACAGAGAGCAACATGTTTTGGAGGCAGACGGCCTACTTTCTCAGTGCAACTCACTCCAGGAAGTGCAACCATAGAGCTGCGTTTATGTGAACACCTATACAGTGCTTCACAAGAAAGCGCCCAGGCTCTCCGTTCTTTTTGTCTACCCGACGTGGAACTGAAGGTTCCTTTTTGGAGCAGAGGCAGCAGCGGTGAAACGACGCTTTCATTTAAGAAAACGCAATATAGATTTCCTTACTGAAAGGTTACAGATGAGAAACGAGTGTATACAACGAGCTGTGGGAATGGAACTGGTCTCCAGTGAGCAGGTGAAATTTCCATCTTTACCTGCTGAGGAGATCAAATCTATGACTCTTTTATGAAACCAGAAAACCTATTCAAGGTCGAAGTACAACATACTATTGATATTCTGTTTATACAGTTGCAAAAGCTAAAAATATCGAGATAGGACTGAGACTGTCAAAAGGATCTTCTTTTAAAGATGACCCTGTTAGCCTTTTAGAACAATGGGGATCATTTATTGGTATTTTGGTAAAAAAAAATTGTCACAATTTTAACTGGCATGGCCTGTCGGGGCCGTTCAGGGGCCGGACTGGAACAGGCGTAAATGTTAGCAAAAAACTACCCTGACCAAGGGTACGTCTTGTCATAAATTAGACAAATCTAACGGAAGCGCACCTAATACTGTCTAAATACAAACAGTTTCACTATGTTAAATCCTCTCCCTCATATGCCAATACCCCTCGAGATAAAGGCTCATGCACATGGTCATAGTTTCAGTCCGCATCAGAGCCATGTTTTTTGCGGATCAGATGCAAACCCGTTCATCTCAGTGGGGCCACAAAAGATGCAGACAGCACACCCGTGTATTCCTTACATCTCTAAGTCTGTTCTGCGAACTCGCCAAAAAAAAAAAAAAAAAAAAAAAAAAAGAACATGTCCTGTTCTTATCCGTGGATCCATGTCTTGTGGATCTGCGATTTGCAGACTGCAAAAACGGATATGGTTGTGTGCAGAAGCCTGAAATTTAATAATCAGGACTTGAATGTCATTACTGTTCCCTGGGTCTCTCCTCCTCGTGTGGATTGTGGAGCCACTGTTGCCTCTTTGAACTCCAGTGATCCTCATGACCATGTTGTATTTTGTATTTTTTCAACAGTGAAAAATGGCAGTGTGATGGTTATTTTAGTAAACGGCCAGAAAATGGATGCACACATGCTTAACAACAAAATGAATAAAATTACCTCCTGATTATTGTTTATTTTAGGTAACACTAGATCCTCCATGTATTTTCCCTATTTTTTATTCATGTTTTTCAGTTATTTTCACTATTTTTTCTTATAATTAATTTTTTTTTCTTTCAGGTTACCGTTTACAGTTTTATGGTTTCAGAATTTTTTGTCACATCTATATTTATTTCTTTCTCCTCCTCATGTGAATCCCGGCACTGTTATTTCCCCTGTGATTTCCATTGATTTCTATGTAGGTTGGTTCGAGTAAGGGTCCATTCACACTTCCGCATAATGGGTCCGCATGGGGGGGGGGATTTATCATCTCACTTGTGCCTGAAAAGTGGAAAAGTGGCATCAAAAAGTTGCTATGTGTTTGCAACTTTTTTTTAACTGCAACTTTTTTCTTTAAAAAAAAAATTGTTGCATCTCTCGGCTTTTGTGACACACTCACCATGTTCTCTAAAGGGCATGGCCAGCCTCTGCAACAAATGTATCTTCATTTACACCATTTTTTTTTACGCCATTTTAATTTCCGCTTTTTCCAGTCACCATTCATAGTATATGGTTTTATATGCTCCCTGTCTTCGAGGTTGTTGCCTGGATAATGGCATGAGGGTACCATTGTCTGGAAGGAGGCTCTTTGTTCTCTCTGTTTTTAATTTCCTATGTATTTTATTTTTTAGACTACCATTTTAGTGATCAGTGCTCTGAAATAATTCTAATTTTTCCCTCTTCATCATATCATTGTGTCTCCCATTTTGGAGTCCCAAGTGGTGGAAGCGTCGATCACATCCATATGACTACTCAACAGTTTTGCAACACTCTGGTAAGCGCAACCATAGCTCTGCAGTGAATATGGTTCACTAAGAAGGGCCCCATTCTCTTTGTTTATTAACCCTTTTTGCAGCCCCTATTTATTTATGAGAGGTAGTATCCCTACCTGTTAGACCACATTTAGCCATAAAGGCCTCCTCATACTTCCTCAAGGGGAGATTTATCAAACCGGTGTAAAGTAGAACTGGCTTAGTTGCCCATAGCAACCATTCAGATTCCAGCTCCTTTTGAAAATGAAAGGTGGAATCTGATTGGTTGCTATGGGCAACTAAGTCAGTTCCACTTTGCACCAGTTAATTAAATCTCCCCCTATATGTCTATTGTATAGATCTTTTGCTCACTACACAGTTTGTCATTTCGATTGTCCGACAAACATAGAACAATACATTACTGATATTATATTATTCTACTGTTCCTCCCAGTATCTGATGAATGCCTAAGGCTGAAAAACGTTAATGTTCTACTGGGATTGTATTAAATAAACTGTGTGTGATGTGCAAGTTATCATTTGAAGTCCCATCTCTGGCACCCTAAGGACAAGGATAATGTGCCACTCATCCTACTCTGTGAGTTCTTTCTAAAGCCGACACCTACCATATATGTATTCCTGAGCAATAAAAGGTTAAAAGCGTCTCTGTAGTTTCAGTTTGACCCTGTTTTCTGTGATGGTCACCCTCATGGTTCAGTCTTTAATGATGATTTACCTCAGTTATTGCTTTGCTTTATAAATTAAACTTTTTTTTTTTTTGGATTCAGCAGGCATGTCCCATTTACTATCGCCCTGGGAAAAATACAGTCCTGCTTCTAGTTTCCATACGGCCTATTTTTAGAGTTCCAATAAAATAATATAGGCACTCTCCCGCGAGAGGCTTAACAGTTTATTGTAAATCCGTAGCATCTCCTTCTTAAAGATCGTTGTGATGTCTCGTCTACTCACCACATCCTACAGCGCTGATATTAAATTATAGATGACATACTGTAAGTATCCATAGCACACCCATTTATCAACTAGTGATATGAAGGTTGTTATTGCTGGGCCTCCAAAAATTTAATGTTGGATCCTGAGTGTGCTAATTACTTTTAAGTAATTCAAAGCTTCTTGACACCATCTTGTAATATGTGCAAGGTTATCTTCAAAATATGTGTAGCATTGAAAGCTTTTTCTGGATTCAGTTGTCTTACCAGTGACTGATAGCACAGTGTGCAGAAATGTGTATGCATACATAGCTGTCAGTTGGGCACAGGGGTGTTCTTAAAGGCTTTGTACACCATTGGAGCAATTTTTTTTTATTATTATTGCATTGTTCTCATTTTGAGCAAAAAAATAAATAAATCATTTTTTAAATTAGTCTTTATTAAACATGCAAACCCCCTTTCTCTGTACAGGGCTGAGTTTCTCTAGTAGCAGGATCTGAATTTTCTCTCTCTGATGGGCTCCTTATTTCTGATCTCCGACATTATAAACACTCATTATAGCTCAGTTCTTATCTTACTGATAAGAATGTGGCTTAAATAACTGTTTATGACCTCTTAGTAATTTAGGGATAAGATTTATTAGATGACCAGCGCAAAGTGAAACTAGCATTCACACAGCTAGAAAAACAGTTAAATCTTTTATGATAGAACAGCTCAATATTTTTTAATAAATATTTTTTAATAATAGCCCAAAATGAAGTAAATTATAACAACATTGCCCCAGAAGGTGTATATAGCCTTTAAGTTAAAAAAGAACAGGGCTTAAAGTGACACTGTACTTTCAGTAAACTCTTGTTATGTCATAGGGGGATATCAAAAGTTTTGATCTGTGGGGTACTGAGGGCTGAGACCCCCACCAATCTGTAGAACGAGGAGGGAAAAGTGCTCAATAGAAAGTCTATGGTCTTGATCTTGTTTAGTGCAGTGAGAAGAGAGAGCGCATTAAGTGATTGCTTCTCTCCCTTCCTTCTAGAGATTGCGGGGGTCTCAGCACTTAGACCCCCACCGATCTTAACATCCCTATGACATACAGTATCAAAAGTTTACTGCAAGTAAAGTGCCACTTCAAAATGTATAAATTACACATTTTACTGAATCCTTTCCCACAAAATCATATATCAAACTGCTCAGTTCCTCCTGCTCTAGAACATGTTGCCTGCAGATTGCGTTAAATTTCATGGTGACAGGTCCTTGGTAAGTAACTAGCATGCCAAGGTCACATAGCTCCATGTTTCCGCATTTAGAATTAGGCTACATTGTGACTTTTTGTAGAACTGATTGGTTTTAAAAAAAAACGCGACTGGGAATTGATCAGCAGTAGGCTGGATTTTATTTTATCTTCAGGGGAACAAGGGAGGACCTGGGACTGGGATTTGTATTCTTAGGCAGTGCAAAGTTCAACAGTGTCAGTAAATCTGCCCCTCTGTTTCTATATTTACATGTGTTAACCCATCATTCAAAATGATTTAGACACATGAATTTTTGACTTCTTGCCCAATATGGCCTTCTCACTCCGGTGTTACCTTATTGGTATTGCAGGCACAACGCCGGTGAGCTTATCTGTAAGCCTAAGCACATTAATGAAGGATCAGTGATAATTTCTTCCTCAGGGGAGTTTTTCTGGTCATACAGATGGTTCTAGAAGACTTCTGTAAGTCTTTCCACTTACACAGTATTCCCTTTGCCTGTCTGTCATCCTTCTGTCTTTTTCAGGCTTTCATTGTCTACCAGCTTCTCTACCGTGCCCTCTTTCAACCGATCCTCTTTCATCTTTCTTTGTAGAGACTTTTCCCCCCATTGTATTATTGATACTCCATTTGTCAGCTGCATCTAGTTCCGCTATGTATTTTCTCAGCCTTTGCCTCCTCCCTGAGCCATGTTTCCACTCAGATGACTAGCGGCAGGATTGTCTCCTGTCTTTTACCCATCTGTCTCTTTGAGCTTTTTTCTGTCGTTGTCCCCCCCGTCCTATATTTTCTTTGTAGATGCATGATGACCTTGTTTAGGGCATTAAATTATTTCCCCTCTTCTCCCTCCCAGTCTTCTTCTCATATTCCTCACAGTCTGCTTTGACATCTCTGCCTCCCCTCATTCCCTTTTCTGCCTGCCTACCTTTCCTCATATATCCTTCCTTCTCTCTCTTTCTGCCACCTCCCCTCTCTTGTTCTCCATCTTCCATTCTCTTTCCTGATCTCCTAAAATATCCCTGTTCTCCTTTTCTGGAGGTGTTAGCAGTCTCATGTTCTTCTCTGGCTTTTCCCATCTTATTTCCTTTACTCTTCTATCCTGCCTTCCGTCGCCTTGTTACCAAGCTGCCGTCTTTCTTGTAACCCTGTCCATTGTGTTTCAGCCCTTCTTGAATAAAGTAGGTTAAGGTCTTAACTTTTCAATTCCCATTATAATGCAGGTTGTCTTGGGCTGGAAAGGTTAAAACGTAGCCCCGTTCTCCTCCATTCCACCTCCCACCTTCTTGTGTCCAGCAGAGTGAATTAGCAGTCACATCTGTATGTGCTCCAGAAAAATGGGAAGGCACAGGGACGAGAGAGACAGCAGCTGGGAGGGTGCACTGGTTAAAATGGGGATTAGTGAAGGATGAGAGATGGAGAGAATGTGTGCAGCTAGGTGAGGGAGGGCAGGTATGACTGGAGGAGTAAAAATAGCTTTATTCCCGGTGGGAATCCTGCTTCTTGCTGGAAGATTTAGATTTAACTACTCGTCTACTGGCTCACAAGGAGGATTACCTAAGATTAATTAATAGTGCCTCATTATTGTTTAACCCTTCATCATTTTTTACCTCCTGCAATATTACTGATAGGTTTCTCAGTCCCTCTGTCTCCACATGCACCTGCGTCACTCATACTCACTCATATATCCTCTCGTCTCTCTCTCTTCCCATTGCTCTCTTTCCTTTGTTTTCCATTTCGTTTTCTCAACTTCCCTCTCATCCTTTCTTTTTCTTCTCACAGGCGTGAGTCACCGCTCGTTATTCCTTTTCCAGGCCCTCCCCCTTCTCTCTAACATGCCCTACTTTCAGCCATTCCAGTTTATTTCCTCCTGTCACCCCATTATTTTTTCTTAACCCCCTGTCTCTCCCTTATCTTTTTTCTCTCGTCTACCAGTACTTTGTATGGTAATTGTATGTCCAATTTTTTATGCTCCACTTCCTTCCCCCTGTTGTCACATTTCCTATTTTGCTCAACATTTTCCTCTTATTTGCTAATTGGACTGTAAGTTCTGCAGGGCAGGAATATGCTTTGTTTTTGTATGTTTGAACCTAATGCTGCATGCCAGGTAGCACGTGGTGACTGATGACTGCTGGCACATAACTTTTAGGTGTTATTTCTATTGAGGTCAGTGGCTGCACTGTTCCCTTTTTATTGGTTATTTTATTTTACTGAGTAGCTTTTGAATCTGTGATACTGTTTGTATATATATTTATATATACATACTCCTTGATAAAAATAAAAAATAGCATACCCAGATAGAATTCTCAGTGTCATGGCAGGGCTTCCAAATGGTATTTTTTAGCAGAACAATGTTCAACCACACACATAAGGGTTTCCTAAAAATGTCTCAGATTGCAGCATTTCCTTGGCCTGCCCGGTCACCAGATTTATTGCCACTCAAGCATTTAAGAGAACAGCTGGGACACCAGCTTAGACAACCTAAGGATCTACAGGCCCAACTGCCACATCTGTGGGCAAATGTGTCGCTAGATACCACGTGGAACCTGTATGCCTCCATGCCCAACCGTATCTCAGGCTAGAGGTGGCCCAGCAGGGTACTAGAGCCTCCTTTCATTTGTACAGTTGTCTCCAATAGAATCCTTTTCCACTTATAATCACCTACATTTATCATCTTTATATTCACACAAAGAAAATTTCATTCCATGCCAAAAACTTCTTGGCACATTAACTGGTGTGTTATTTTGAGATCTATCCAGTAGATTTGGAAGAATTTCTTTTCTGTAGAAATTGTGAACAACTCAAAAACATTTTTTCCAAAGCTGGTGGTGCCAGTCATCTTGGGATATTTCTAACCAGGAGGAAAGACAAGTATAGACACATCTGTAAGTCAGTGGAATCTGTCTGGAGTCCTTGAAAAGGTATTAGTCATAGCTCCATTGAGAACAGAATAGAGCCTCGGTTCAGTTATATATAATATTTAATACTTCCTAGCATACTCCCTCTATACCGAGTCCCCTTATTCCTTTATGAAAACGCAATCTCCCAGAGTTCTTCATGAAGTTAAGGACTCCTACTTTGAATAGCTTAAACTCCATACATTATGGAGGATGGGGGGGGGGGGGAGGGCTCATCAAGTCCAGTGCGCCAGCATGTTGGAAGAAAAAAAATCACATAGTTTTGTTCTTGAAATTTTTTTCATATTTCCCCACGCTAGTCATTGGATGGTAAAGTGGGCTTGGTTAGCTAGGTAAGTAGGTTTACGCCACATTTATTATAATGTGACATTTAAAAAAAATCTAAGCATTTACCACAGTCTGTCACAGCCTCTCTCACAATTATGCTTAAAAATGCACCAGATTTATCAGACGTTCTATAAATGAAACGTTTGATAAATTTGGCAAAAAAAAATGCAGACTCAACAGCAATGCAGATTATAAATTATTCCCTAATTACTTAATTTTCTTAATGCCATTTAAAAAGTAATTGATTTATTTCCAAACTGTCCTGTCTAATGGGTCTATTTGAATAGGGGGAAAAAAATAAATAAAATATATATATATATATATATATATATATATATATATATATATATATATAAATGTAGTGTGTATGGGGATAGCTTGTCCATGAGACTCAACATTGCCCCTAATTCAGCCATTGGGGGAAATGTGATTTCAGCATGCCAGATTCTTTGTCCCCCTCGGGATGTCTCTAGCAGTGACTTATTCTCCTTTCTGTATTGAAATAAACATGCATGCTCGGCCAATTCAAGTATGAATGCATTTGTAGTGGAGACAGGTGGATACTGAAGCTGTCAGCCAAAAGACACTTGGCCATGGTAAGAGGTGTTTGAATTTCGCACTTTATCAAATCAAGATCCTTAGAAGGTTCATATTATCTCAATTTTGACATCCCCGTTTAGGCCTCGTCCACATTTCTGTGTCAGTGTCACATCTGGGAAAGAAAAGCCTACGTGTTTCATCCGTGAAGCTGTCCGTGAATGATGAGTGGTTGGTCTGTGTGTCCAATTTTACCATCCGTGCGTCATCTGTAATTCACGGTCGTTGCTCAGCTGAAAATTAATTTTCAAAGAACCTCCTATCAGTCTTCTGCGAAAAAACGGACATAACACAGATGCCATCCGTGGTGTGTCCGTGAATTTCACGGACCCATAGACTTCAATGGGTGTGCTTGGTCCACATCACGGATCAAAGTAGTGCATGTCTCCGTGATTTTTTTTTTTTTGCTGACCCACAGACAGTTTTTCACCAATATAACTAAGAGCAGTGCCCCACAGAAGATTGCAGACACATCCCAGACATACCTGTGTGCACTTTGTGTCTGTATTAAATGTCCAGGAAAAGCACTTTTATTCTGCTGGAAAACAGCTCCCAAGTGCCCCAATCTGCTGCTGCAAGTGCTCAAAGCAAACCAGAATGAAGAGGGGAGGGCTGCTTTAGCTGCTCATATCTTGGGATTGGTAGCAGATAGGAAAATGGTTCTGACCTTCTATGAAAGCTGAAATTCCAAGCTTTTAAATTATACCAAAATCGCAGCATGTATCCAGTAAATCAGAAGATATAGCTGTTAGAAATCCAGTCGGGAGAGAAAGCTGTTTTTACTTTCACTTTCAGCAGGGCACTTGGGAGCTATTTTCCAGCAGAATAAAAGTGCTTTTCCTGGACATGTAATACAGACACACAGTGCACACAGGTATGTCTGGGATGTGTCTGCAATCTTCTGTGGTTCAGTGCTCTTAGTTATATTGGTGAAAATGAGGTAAAAAAAACTCCCTTTAAATCAATGAGTGTGTGTGCTGCCTGCAGAAAATGTGGACAGTACACATTAGTGAAAAACAGAAATGTGAAAGAAGCCTTACATACGTGTTGGATTGCAGCATTTGTTCATTTATGTTTGTCTTCATTCTTATTCTGAATCTACTTTCCAATTTTTAGATAGATCAGTTTTTGCTCCCGTTTCCAAATACATGAGTCTCAGGGATTTATACAGTTTTCTCTAGTTACTAGAAGTTCTATGATCTGTGTCATTGCTTTAAATTGTATGAGTCTCTCAGTCCTGGAGGTAATTGAGTGAATATTCTTGTTACCTTGAGGTTTGTATCCATTCCTCTGTCTAGAAGGAGGTAAAATTTGTGTTCCTGTCTTGATGTATACGATTATTTTATGATTATTTGGAAAGTACTGTCATATTCTGCACGGCTGTTTCAAAGCCTACACAAAGCAAACATAAATAACCAGCACTGGAACATTACATAAAGTGGCTCCAGAAGACTTTCACTGATGCGTTGGCAAACCCCTCTGTAATATTTCCCCCGTTCTAATCACTGTTTACTTGAGAATTCTCAATCGATAAGCATTTATGCAAATATTTGCTTGTTTGCTTTCCAGTTCTTCTCCACTTGTGGATCTATATAATGTCTCTGTAACACTTAGAGGCGTTATAATAAATTAGCCCTTCTAAAATACATGCATGATGAGCTATTCACCGAGCTTCTATTCAGAGGACGTAGTACCATAGAATTACTCGGTTTTTTGATCCCAGGCCTAATTTTTTTTTATAAACGTGCCCTTGTGTTTTTGGGTTAATTGCTTGGATAGAAAGGCTAAAATGAAGGCATCTGCTTGATTTGAAGAGTTTACAGGTCTGATGAGGGTCTGTCACTTTGTTCTTGTAGGGAATAGACTGGCACCTTCTACATTTTTTTCTCCTTTCCAAGGAGTTAGTATGCAGAGAAATTTCATATTAGACTCTTTGATTTTTCACTTCAGAATTGTAATCTAATTGATGGCTGTATGCAACTGCGCTAGGTTTCCCTTGTACTGGATAGAGGTTCATGGCTCATTACGGGGGTTGTGGGATTAAAGGGAACCTGTCACATTGAACACGGTGTTTTAGCTGTAATAGAGCAGAAGGAGCTGAGCAGATTGATATATTTATGGGAAAGATTCCGTAAAACTTGTAATTTATTCATTTATATCCGTGCTCATTCTGGGCTTTGAAGTCCAGGAGGCGGTCCTATCCTCCTGGACTTGACAGCCTTTCCTCTATGAATGTGTATACAGAGATTGCTGTCAATCACTGATAGGACCGCCTCCCTGACTTCAAAGCCCAGAAAGACCATAAATGAATCTTTTCCCATAAAACTATATACAGTATTAATCTATTCAGCTCCTTCTGCTCTATAATATTCAGATTATTATGTCATGGGGACAGGTTCCCTTTTAAGATAATGCTCTCAGTGTGCTAATTGTGGACTGCTGGAGAAATACACAGCAATACACTGCTATCCATGCAAGGCTCAGAAGAGGTTCAGAATGGTTTTTGTAGAAGGCTCTGGCTAATAGGGGAGTCCTGAACAGGGGCAATTCTCTATCAAAGGGATCAGCAACCTACGGCACTCCAGCTGTTCTGTAACTACAACTCCCAGAATCCTCCTTTCATTCTAAGGGAGCTACAAGAACAGCCAAGTACGTGTGCATGCTGGGAGTTGTAGTTTCACAGCAGCAGAGATGCCAGAGGTTGCTGATCCCTGCTCTATCACATCCATATGTCCCAGTAGGTCATATCTAAGAGATTGCCTGATTTGGATGTCTCTTGTACTAAGCCCTATACCTGTTTGTGCAGCACATTATCAGACTAGGCTGTCATCTCCTTTCACTGACTGCAAGCAGAAATGTTGACGCACATAAGAAATTGCTACCCAAAGGGCAGAATGGATCAGTCTACAACAGTTAAAAAAAAAGTTGTAAATGCAGGTGCCATTTTTGTGACTTTTTGGCATTTTATGCCACCAGTTTTGAAAAGGGGATGGACATGTGGGTGTGGTTATTTATGTTAATGAGTCCACCCATTCCAGTTATTACTTTAGTTGCCCTCCTCTGAACCCTCTCCAGCTCTGCTATGTCTGCCTTGTTCACAGGAGCCCAGAACTGTACACAGTACTCCATATGTGGTCTGACTAGTGATTTGTAAAGTGGCAGGACTATGTTCTTATTACATTATCTTATTGGCCTTGGCAGCAGCTGTCTGACACTGGTTTCTACAGCTTAGTTTGCTGTTCATCAAAATTCCTAGGCCCTTTTCCATGTCAGTGTTACCCAGTGTTTTACCATTTAGTATGTACTGGTGACTTGCATTATTCCTTCCCATGTGCATAACCTTACATTTGTCAGTGTTAAACCTCATCTGCCACTTCTCTGCCCAAGCCTCCAATCTATCCAGATCCATCTGTAGCAGTGTACTGTCCTCTTCTGTGTTAATTACTTTACACAGTTTAGTGTCATCTGCAAAAATTGACATTTTACCGTGCAAGCCTTCTACAAGATCATTAATAAATATATTGAAGAGAACAGGGCCCAATACTAACCCCTGAGGTCACTAATATGACAAGTCACTTCACATTAAATATGGCATACCAATCCTTCCCAGATGGCAACTATTAAAGAGTTACAAAATCTAATATAAATTTGAAACAGAGGAGCATCCTTGTTTCAAACAAAATATTGCAGAGACACCACAGAAAGTACACCCTAGTTTCTCAAACACCCTTTGAAGGCCAACAGAAAGCACTGCAATGAGGAGTTAAGGAGTTAGATGGTTCATCACATTTCAAGTGAGAAAATGATCAGGCCAGGGTCTGTCCAGTCTACATAGACATAATTTAGGCAATGTTGACCTGGTAGGAGGGAAACTGTCTGCACGAAGTTCAAAATGAATGGAACATTGATTCAAAAACCCCCAACAAATCTTGGGATCATCATCATAATGCTGAGGAGTTGTACGTTGTGGGATGGATCCTGTGGCAGGAGATGGAGAGATCAATAAAGCTGGTGCAAATGCAGAAGTTGGAGGATGTGGTGCAATCTGATGTGTGTCTTGCAAAAAAAAATCTCTGAGGGGTTTGGATAATCTCCTGTTGACACTTTTCTTGCATACTTCTTCAAGATCATTAATAAATATATTGAAGAGAATAGGGCCCAGTACTGACCCCTGTGGTACCCCACTAGTGACAGTGACCCAATCTGAGTATGTGCCGTTAATAACCACCCTCTGTTTTCTATCACTGAGCCAGTTACTTACCCATATACAGACATTTTCTCCCAGGCCAAGCATTCTCATTTTATATACTAACCTTTTATGTGGTACCGTGTCAAATGCTTTGGAGAAGTCCAGATATACGACATCCATTGATTCGCCACGGTCCAGTCTAGAACTTACCTCCTCATAGAAACTGATTAAATTGGTTTGACATGACCGATCCCTCATGAAGCCATGCTGATATGGCGTTATTTGCTTATTTTCATTGAGGTACTCCAAGATAGCATCTCTTAGAAAACCCTCAAACAGTTTACCCACAACAGATGTTAGACTTACCGGCCCATAGTTTCCAGGCTCTGTTTTTCACCACATTTTGAATATTGGCACCACATTTGCTATGAGCCAATCCTGTGGGACCCTGTCCCCATAGATGCTTAGATGGACATCAGGACTCACAAGCCAGCAACATTTAAGTAGACAGGTGACATTAATAGTAGTATAATAAATGGCATTTATTATACCTGTGATTACTGTATGTGAAGGCTAGATTTAGATATTGAAGAGGTTCTGGGAATTCTTATTTTCTAACAGGCGCTGGCAGCTTGCCTCCCCTACTGAAAGGATCATACTTACCTGCTCTCTGCTGCTCCAGTCCACCATACTGCCTTCCAGGTCTCCATCTTCTCTTCTGGGGTTTGTTTTCTTCCTCCCCAGCATAGGCGTGGTCATCTGATGCTCTTCAGCCAACTGCTGGGATCAGTGGTGACGTGTCTCTTGTGGACACATCGCTGCTGAAGTCAGCAGTTGAATTAACAGAATCAGATTGACCATGCCCATGCTGGGGAGGAATAAAACAAACCAGAAAATGGAGATGTATGAGTCAGCATGGAGCACTGGAGCAGTGGGGAGAAGGTATTATTCTTTCAGTAGGCGGGGCACGCTACCGGCAGAGTTAGAAATTATGTATTCCTAGACAACCCCTTTAATATCTCAAGCTCAACTTATGTATTCCCGGACAACCGCTTTAAGTAACTTCAGTTAGGTTTTTATTATATTAACCTATGCTCTTGTGGAATGAGTGTTATCCACTGTTTAATTAGGAAATGGGCTTGCAAAGGTTTTCTGTTTTTGATATGGAGTAACGCCTTTTTTTTCGCCTTATAAGATGCAACGGCCCATAAGGGTTTTACAGGAGGACAATTAGAAAAAAATATTTTTCATCAGACCTCAGCTCACAGCCCCAATCAGACGCCCAATATTAATAAGACTTCAATAAGACCTCAGATCAGACCTCAGATTAGACCCCAATGTGAATAACCCCCAATCAGATCTCAGATAAGAGCCCCGTGCCTCCAATATCATCCCCCAATGCCTCCAATATCATCCCCCAATGCCTCCAATATCATCCCCCAGTGCCTCCAATATCATCCCCCAATGCCTCCAATATCATCCCCCAATGCCTCCAATATCATCCCCCAGTGCCTCCAATATCATCCCCCAATGCCTCCAATATCATCCCCCAGTGCCTCCAATATCATCCCCCAATGCCTCCAATATCATCCCCCAGTGCCTCCAATATCATCCCCCAATGCCTCCAGTATCATCCCCCAATGCCTCTAATATCATCCCTCAATGCCTCCAATATCAGCCCCCAATGCCTCTTATATCAGCCCCCAGTGCCTCTTATATATCAGCCCCAGTGCCTCTTATATATCATCCCCCAGTGCCTCTTATTGATCAGCCCCCAGTGCCTCTTATATCAGCCTCCAGTGCCTCTTATTGATCAACCCCCAGTGCCTCTTATATCAGCCTCCAGTGCCTCTTATATCAGCCCCCAGTGCCTCTTATATCAGCCCCCAGTGCCTCTTATAACAGCCCCCAGTGCCTCTTATAACAGCCCCCAGTGCCTCTTATAACATCCCCCAGTGCCTCCTATGTCAGCCGCCATTCCTCTTATATGAGCCTCTATGCCTCCTATGTCAGCCCCCATGCCTCCTATATCAGCCCCCAGCCGCAGAACATATAAAATAAAAAAGCCACTTACCTCTCCTGCTCCTGGACGCCGCCACCGCTCTGCTTCCTCCTGCTGTTGGCTGTGCTGTGAACTGGTGCGCACAGCATGAGGTCACAGAGCGCCCTCACACTGTGCGCAGCCCTGCACAGCCGAGCGGAGGACCAGGAAGCGGTGAGTACAGAGTCTTCACCGCTTCCTTGTCCTCCGGTGCTAAGGAGTGCTTCCTTAATGGAAGCGCTCATTAGCATTCGCCCCATAAGACACAGAGACATTTTTCCTCCACTTTTGGGGGAATACGTCTTATAGGGAGAAAAATACGGTAGCTTGTACTGAAGAATGCCGTAATCTGCATGCTTGTATGGAGCCATGTAAAGAGTTACACAGTTGAGCCACATCACGGAGAGTAATCGCCGTGTGTAGGACAGACAGCAGCTAGAGGGGCTGGTGCATTGTCACAGGTATCTGGAGCCATGCTGACTGCATGGTAGCCCACATTTGCTGGAGGGTGTGTGATGGAGTATCCAAAGAACGAACATCATGATCAAGGTGGTACCGCAAAAGCTCAATTGGGTTCAAGTCCGGGGAATTAGGGGGCCAGAGTAGTACTTAGAAGTCTTGGTCTTGCTCTTCCAACCAATATCTGACATTTCTAGCCGTGTGACATGTCACATTGTTTTGCTGGAAGATCTTATCTGCTCCAAGGAGGAGAATCAGCATGTATGGTTGTATGTGATTTGTATTTGTGTATTTATGTATTTTATCTTAACACTGATTAACCCCTGAAAGGCCTCAATGTTAATGTCAGATACCGTGATCAGAGATGAACGCATCATCTGAGGGTTTCAATGAGGTGGGCGGTGCAATCGCCGTTCCCCATCATTGAACCCGCTACATACAATGGAATGTGATTTGCAACAAAGTAATTCTTAACTAATTGAATTTTGACAAAGCAACCAAATCGAATTTTTGATAACTTCACTCATCTCTAGTAATTCCTCTCTCACGTCAGTGGCACATGATGCTCTGCAGTTTCAACATCTCTTATTCGCAATGGTGCCGTTTGTCCACTCCCCATACACTGTCATCACAGCAGCACGAGAACAGTTCACAAACTGCAGTTTAAGAAATACTGCCACCTTTGGCCTAAAAGCCAGTAATCATTCGTAACTCTGATAAATCTCCCCTTTTACCCATAACAGCAACGAGTGATATGTGTGCAGACAGTCTATCTCACATCTTATATACCCACCAAGCGTTATTTATAACGGAAAATAACGGAATTTGTAAGTTGGAGTTCAAAACGGAAACCTTTAGAGGTATTCTGTTTTGATCCGTCATAATAGAGGTCTGTGGGCAGCATAACGGATCCGTCTGGTTTCTGTTACGCAGGATGGTAAAGTCCTGTGACTGTCGACAGGGCACTAGAGCCTCCTTTCATTTGTACAGTTTTCACCAATAAACGTATTATTTCGCTCAAATATTGTAATCACTTACATATATCATCATTATAGTCATTCATTCAATCCCAACAACTCTTTCTTGGTGCATTTTTTAAATTTTTTTTTACCAATGAGTGTCTATTACAAAATTACTGCTACTGTCATACATGATTAATTTAAAGGAAGTTGATGCAAACTGGAAAATCTTTAATACTTACCAACAAAGTGTTATCAGCTTATGAAGTTCTTACAGACATATGGGGGAAGCAGCTTCATGACATGACACATAAGAGCTCTTCTGTGGAAAAAATGCCTGAATGTATTCTTTTATATACTCCTGTGGTATAAGAAATGATTTCTCTACCTGCAGCCTTGTTCCAGTCCTGGGAGTAATAGGATGTTTATTGCTGACTGTCTCCAGAGTCTTCTTTTGCTACAAGGCTGGCTTTAATCATAAAACACCAACACCAACTATAATATTCTGCTGAATTTACAATGCATTTGGAAAGTCTTCAGACCCTTTTTACTTTTTTTCACATTTTGTTTTGTTGTGACCTTGTGCTAAATTGAAAAAAATCAGTTTTCCCCCATCATTCTGCACTCAATCCCCCATAATGAGAAAGTGAAAACAGAATTTTATAAAACTTTGGTAATTTATTCAAAAGGAAAAACTAAAATCTTGCGTTGACAAGTATTCAGACCCTTTACTCAGGATCTAGTTGAAGCCTCTTTAGCAGTGATTACAGCCTCCAGTCTTCTTAGGTATGATGCCACAAGGTTTGTACACCTGAATTTGGGAATTTTCTGCCATTCTTCTCCTGTCAAGCTCAGGACCCTCAGTAGACAGCCATTTTCTGGTCTGTCCAGAGATGTTTGATTGGGTTCAAATCTGGGCTCTGGCTGGGCCACTCAAGGATATTCAGTTGCTGTTCTGCACTCCTGTTTTGTCTTGGCTGTGTGCTTAGGGTCGTTGTTTTGTTGGAAGATGAACATTCTGCTTAGTTAGAGGACCAGAGTACACTGAATCAGGTTTTCATTAAGAATATCTCTGAACATTGCTCCAATCTTTCCCTTAACTGTGACCAGTCTCCCCATCCCAGACACTGAAAAACGCCACCACCATGCTTCACTGTAGGAATGGTATTAGGCATTGCTGGCTTCCTCTAGACATGATGCTTAGAATTGAGGCCATACTTTCACCTACTTTCGGAATCTCTTTCACCTCTCTCCAACATTCATTCCCTCAAAGACCCCGATGCTGCCACCACTCTGTATAACACCACAATAGCTACAGCCCTGGACTCTGTTGCCCCCCTCACACTCCACAAATCCCGGAAAATCAACAGACAACCCTGGCACACAGACCTGACCAAGAAACTCAGACAAGCTTCCAGAGCTGCTGAGCGGCAATGGAAGAAATCCCATTCTAAGGATCACTTCACCACATACAAGCAATCCCTCCTCATTTTCAAATCATCACTCTCTGATGCAAAACAGGCCTACTTCTCATCTCTAATATCTTCTCTGTCCCACAACCCCAAACAACTGTTTAACACTTTTAACTCTCTTCTCCGTCCACCGGCGCCCCCACCTTCACCTCTTATCTCAGCAGAGGACTTTGCCACATATTTCAAACAAAAGATCGTCAACATCAGAGAAGGCTTCAGTGCACAGTCCCCTCAGCCCCTCTACATAACTGCTCAGTACTCTTCCACCAAAACCTGCTTCTCCACAATTACAGAAGAATACCTTTCCACCCTACTCTCCAGATCACATCTCACCACCTGCGCACTTGACCCAATCCCATCCCACCTCATTCCCAACCTCTCCTCAGTGTTCATCCCAGCCCTAACTCATCTCTTCAACCTATCACTGACCTCTGGTGTCTTCCCCTCTGGTTTTAAACACGCTACAATTAAACCCATCCTTAAAAAACCCTCACTCGACCCATCTTCTCTGTCCAGCTATCGCCCCATATCACTTCTGCCATATGCCTCAAAGCTACTTGAGCAACATGTCCATTCAGAACTGTCCTCTCACCTCTCCTCCTGCTCACTCTTTGACCACCTACAGTCAGGCTTCCGACCCCACCACTCGACTGAAACTGCCCTTACTAAAGTCACCAACGATCTGCTAGCAGCCAAAACCAAAAAACATTACTCTGTTCTCCTCCTCCTTGACCTGTCCTCTGCCTTTGACACCGTCGACCACTCCCTTCTACTACAAACTCTCTCGTCTCTTGGCATCACTGACCTGGCCCTCTCATGGATTGCATCATACCTCACCGACCGGACATTTAGCGTCTGCCACTCTCACGCCACCTCCTCCTCCCATTCCCTCTCTGTTGGTGTCCCACAAGGCTCAGTCCTAGGTCCCCTGCTCTTCTCTATCTATACCTTTGGCCTGGGACAGCTCATAGAGTCCCATGGCTTTCAGTATCACTTTTATGCTGATGACACACAAATCTACCTCTCTGGTCCAGACATCGCCACCTTACTATCCAGAGTCCCACAATGCCTATCTTCAATATCCTCTTTCTTTTCCTCACGCTTTCTAAAACTTAACATGGATAAAACAGAATTTATCATCTTTCCACCATCTTGCACAGCCCTCCCAACAGACCTATCTATCACCATCAACGACTGCACACTCTCCCCCGTTAAACAGGTCCGCTGCCTTGGAGTGACCTTGGATTCTGCACTCTCCTTCAGACCACACATCCAAGCCCTTTCCACCACCTGCCGCCTCCAACTCAAAAATATCTCCCGTATCCGTGCGTTCCTCAACTATGAGTCTGCCAAAGTACTAATACATGCCCTCATCATCTCCCGCCTAGACTACTGCAACATTCTCCTCTGTGGCCTTCCATCTAGCACCCTAGCCCCCCTCCAATCTATCCTCAACTCTGCTGCCCGACTAATCCACCTCTCACCCGGTTACTCCTCTGCCTCTCCCCTTTGCCAATCCCTTCACTGGCTCCCCATTCCCCAGAGAATTCAGTTTAAAATACTAACAAATACATACAAGGCCGTCCACAACCTGTCCCCTCCCTACATCTCAGAACTACTCTCCCGATACATCTCCACACGTAATCTCCGATCCTCACAAGACCTCCTTCTCTCCTCCACTCTTATCAACTCTTCACACAATCGCCTCCAGGATTTCTCCCACGCAGCCCCAATACTCTGGAACTCTGTACCCCAACATATCAGACTCTCACCTACAGTGGAATCCTTCAAAAGAAATCTGAAAACCCACCTCTTCAGACAAGCCTACAACCTGTGACCCTGCTGCTGCTACACTGCCATGACCAGCTTTACCCTCACCTACTGTGTCCTCCCATACCGCATAGATTGTAAGCCTTCACGGGCAGGGCCCTCTCTCCTTCTGTACCAGTCTGTAACTTGTTTGTCCTAGAGCAATTGTCTAGACTATGTATGTAAACCCCTTTCAACATGTACAGTGCTGTGGAATGAATGGCGCTTTAATAATAAATAATAATAATAATAATAATAAGGTTCAGTCTTGGTTTTACCAGACCAAAGAATCTTGTTTCTCACAGTCTGAGAGTCCTTTAGGTCCTTTTTTTTTAACAAACTTTTGTGTGTCTTTTACTGATAGGCTTATTTCTGGCCACTCTGCCATAAAGCACAGAGGCTGACCTTCTGGAAGTTTCTCCCATCTGCACACAAGATCTTTGGAGCTCAGCCAGAGTGACTATTTGGGCTCTTGGTAACCTCTGATACCAAGGCTCTTTTCCCCCAATTACTTGGTTGTGAGGGGCCGCCATCTCTAGGCAGAGTCCTGGTTGTTCTAAACATCTTCCATTTACGAATTATGGAGGCCACTGTGCTCCTGAGAACATTCAGTGTAACTAGCACAAATGTTTTGTGCCCTTCTCCTGATCTGTACCTTCATGCAATCCTATCTTTGAGCTGTACAGGCAGTTCTTTCCTCCTCATGACTTGGTTTTTGCTCTGATATACAGTACAGACCAAAATTTTGGACACACCTTCTCATTCAAAGAGTTTTCTGTATTTTCATGACTATGAAAGTTGTAGAATCACACTGAAGGCATCAAAACTATGAATTAACACATGTGGAATTATATACTTAACAAAAAAAGTGTGAAACAACTGAAAATATGTCTTATATTCTAGGTTCTTCAAAGTAGCCACCTTTTGCTTTTGCTCCACCTGACTTCTGCCCAACACAACTCGTGGTCCCAACCCCATTTATAAGGCAAGAAATCCCACTTATTAAACCTGACAGGACACACCTGTGAAGTGAAAACCATTTCAGGTGACTACCTCTTGAAGCTCATCAAGAGAATGCCAAGAGTGTGCAAAGCAGTAATCAAAGCAAAATGTGGCTACTTTGAAGAACCTAGAATATAAGACATATTTTCAGTTGTTTCACACTTTTTTGTTAAGTATATAATTCCACATGTGTTAATTCATAGTTTTGATGCCTTCAGTGTGAATCTACAATTTTCATAGTCATGAAAATACAGAAAACTCTTTGAATGAGAAGGTGTGTCCAAACTTTTGGTCTGTACTGTACATTGTCAGATTCTGTGAGACCTTATATAGACAGGAATGCGTCTTTCAAAATCATGTCCTAATCAACTGAATTTACCACAAGTGGACTCCAATCAAGGTGTATAAACATCTTAAAGATGATCAAGAGAAATGGGAGGCTACAGAGCTAAATGTCTAGTGTCGTAATAAAGGGTCTGAATACTTATGACCATGCAAAATTTTAGTTTTACCTTTTTAATAAATTTGCAAATGTTTGTAAAATTCTGTTCCCATTTTGTCATTATGGGGTATTGCGTGCAGAATGATGGGGGAAAGATTGTTTTTTTTTATTATAGCACAATGCCGCAACATAACAAAATGTGAAAAGTGAAAGGGTCTGAAGACTTTCCAAATGCAGTGTATTTTTCATCTTGTTTGTATTAAACTTGAGATACAGTTGCGTGCAAACAGAATACCCTGCTAATGGTGAACTGTAGAAGTCAATGGGGCTGTGCAGGAAAATGGAGTGCTCTTTTATGTCTGCCTTATCTATCACTTCACCATTCTCTACCGCCTGTAAACTGTCCACAGAGAATTAGAGACATGCAGGTGAAGATGGAGGAAGGGAATGTGATCTGTTAAAGAGCATATGAAGGAGGGAGGACAGATGTAATTCCTTGTGGCATAGATTTATAGCCAGATTATTCCATACAGGTATGTATTATCCTTGTACATTCAGCAATCTTGAACTCTGTCCTCGTGTTCTTGAGCGGAGTTCTCACCATATTCTGTTTTAGGGTTTTTTATTTGTGTTTTATATACAGCTTTAACCTGCTGACAGGTCCCATTTACAGGAGCACTATGTGTAGGAAGTACACAGAAAACACAGGCAGTCTTAAAAATTAAAAAGTAAACATATTAGGTATCGCCTGTCCAAAAAAGTCAGAACTATTAAAATATTACAAAATATCTCCTTTTGCGTGGTATCGAATGGTATCGAGTATCGCAATAGAATATTGAATGGTATC
Source organism: Rhinella marina (assembly GCA_900303285.1). Classification (NCBI taxonomy): domain Eukaryota; kingdom Metazoa; phylum Chordata; class Amphibia; order Anura; family Bufonidae; genus Rhinella; species Rhinella marina. The sequence continues at coordinate 138,565 of ONZH01028001.1, forward strand.
GAGTATCGCATTAGAATATTGAATGGTATCGAGTATCGCATTAGAATATTGAATGGTATTGAGTATCGCAATAGAATATTGAATGGTATCGAGTATCGCAATAGAATATTTAATGGTATCGAGTATCGCAATAGAATATTGAATGGTATCGAGTATCGCAATAGAACATTGAATGGTATCGAGTATCGCAATAGAACATTGAATGGTATCGAGTATCGCAATAGAACATTGATGGTATTGAGTATCGCAATAGAATATTGAATGGTAATCAAAGTAATCGCATTAGAATATTGAATGGTTATCGAGTATCGCAATAGAATATTGAATGGTATCGAGTATCGCAATAGAACATTGAATGGTATCGAGTATCGCAATAGAATATTGAATGGTATCGAGTATCGCAATAGAACATTGAATGGTATCGAGTATCGCAATAGAACATTGAATGGTATCGAGTATCGCAATAGAACATTGAATGGTAATAGAGTATCGCAATAGAATATTGAAATGTATCGAGTATCGCAATAGAACATTGAATGGTATTGAGTGTCGCAATAGAATATTGAATGGTATCGAGTATCGCAATAGAACATTGAATGGTATCGAGTATCGCAATAGAATATTGAATGGTATCGAGTATCGCAATAGAACATTGAATGGTATTGAGTATCGCAATAGAATATTGAATGGTATCGAGTATCGCAATAGAATATTGAATGGTATTGAGTATCGCAATAGAATATTTAATGGTATCGAGTATCGCAATAGAACATTGAATGGTATTGAGTATCGCAATAGAATATTGAATGGTATCGAGTATCGCAATAGAATATTTAATGGTATCGAGTATCGCAATAGAACATTGAATGGTATCGAGTATCGCAATAGAATATTTAATGGTATCGAGTATCGCAATAGAACATTGAATGGTATAGAGTATCGCAATAGAACATTGAATGGTATCGAGTATCGCAATAGAATATTGAATGGTATCAAGTATCGCATTAGAATATTGAATGGTATCGAGTATCGCAATAGAACATTGAATGGTATCGAGTTTCGCAATAGAACATTGAATGGTATCGAGTATCGCAATAGAATATTGAACGGTATCGAGTATCGCAATAGAATATTGAATGGTATCGAGTATCGCAATAGAATATTGAATGGTATCGAGTATCGCAATAGAATCAAGATTTTGGTATCGTGACAACAGCACCATTCAGGATGAAGTTTTTTTAAGATGTGCTGGAGATTTCTTTTCTCCTCTGGTTGATACATATACCCTGTGGTCAGTTGGCATTGAGCTGAACTTTCCTTGTTTGCTCTCGTCTTAAACTGCGTCAGTTTATCAGACCTGGAATACTGTCCCCAATATTCTTACTTTTACAACTTCTCTAATTGAAATAATATAACCTCGACAAGGGGTTATCATGGGTCAGCCCGTGTATGGAAACTGACACCTTAGTGGGGTAAGGCTACTTTCACAGTTGCGTTTTGGAATTCCGGTATTAAGTTCCGTCATAGGGGCTCAATACCGGAATAAAACGCTTCAGTTTTGCCCCCATTCATTGTAAATGGGGACAAAACTGAACTGAAGACAATGGAATGCTCCTAAAAGCATTCCGTTCCGTCTTCAGACCGGAGAGCAAACCGCAGCATGCTGCGCTTTGCTCTCCGTACTGTTTATCTGCACCAAGACGGATCCGGAATGACCCCCAATGGAAGTCAATGGAGACGGATCCGTTTGGTGTGACACACTCAGTAAACGGATCCGTCCTCCATTAACTTTCAATGGAGGTCATGTCACCTGCACACCACACATGACAGACACATACACACAGAGATACACACAGACATACACATACACAGACATACTTACATGCTCCCAGCAGCTCCGCACATCACAGGAGGAGGAGGACTGTGCGCACATAGGAAGATTCTCCTTCCAGTGGAGGGCGCTGTGGGGAATCTTCCTATGTGCGAGCCGTCCTCCTGTGCTGTGCTGAGCATGCTGGGAGCATGTAAGTATGTCTGTGTATGTGTATGTCTGTGTGTATATGTGTATGTGTATGTGTCACCCTTCACCCGCTGGATCCGTGCTGCCGCTAATGTGAAAGTGGCCTAACCCATCCCAGACTTTATGACATGACCAGGATGATAGCTGTGGGTCCTATCTCTCTGATTTTTTTTTTATGAGGGTTCCTCGACCCCTTTACCTCCCCTTGAGGTTTTCATTACCTACCACATCCTGATGGAGAATTATCTGTAGAGGTAGGTGTGCATATCTCAAACCTTACTAAACTTTGCCCAAACATTTTTATGGCCGTCTATAACTCCCGTAGAACAGAACGGAAACAGGCACTCCCACGCACTTAAGTCCTGTCAATAAGCCATAAATGTATGAGATTCTTTTACATTTAGTTTTTTTAATGCCATTTTTCTGCACTTTTGCATTTTTAGTGCCGTTTTATGAACCTGCGCTTTTGCAGCGTTTTTTTTTCTGCAAACACACCAGCTCTAGATGTTAGGAGAAATATGAAATGCAGGCCACACAAGTGGTTTTTTTGCTACTGCCATTTTAGGTTTTTTGCTATTCTGGCTTATTTTAAAAAATGTAGCATACTAGAGGTCTCTGCATTTTTTTTCAGGTGTTTTGCCAAAACCTTCTCTATGGGGGAAACATGCCATGAAGAAAACGCTAGTGGTAACACACACTCACGGTTGGTGGTCTTGATCCTTGTGGATATGCCGTAAATGAGATTGGAGTACCCCTTTAATAATTACATTATTTTTATCGGATAAATTGTATGACAAAAGCCTTTTGTGTTCTATCTGGCAGAATTGGTTTTGATTCAGTTCGTTATGTTTATCCTTGTATACTCATTTCTTCTTCTTGTGACATGCAGTGTACTCAGTACTATATCTCTCTGCTCACTGGCTGGGCACTATATGGCGGTACAGTACCTTGTACTCCTTCCCGCACAGTTCTTTGAGGTTCCCTCTTGCATTGCCATATTATATTCGTCCAATTGTATACTTATCTATTTTCTTCTTCTCTTAGCATGTAGTGCACTCCCAGTACCACATCTCCCTGGCTGGGCACTATATGGCGGTGCAGTACCTTTTACTCCTTCCTGCACGGCTCTCGGCGGTTCCCAGCTGCTATGTTACATTCATCCAGTGGTATACCTATCTATTTTCTTCTTCTCTTAGCATGCAGTGCACTCCCAGTACCACATCTCCCTGGCTGGGCACTATATGGCGGTGCAGTACCTTGTGCTCCTTCCTGCATGTCTATTACCAGCTGCTATGTTACATTCATCCAGTTGTATACCTATCTATTTTCTTCTTCTCTTAGCATGTAGTGCACTCCCAGTACCACATCTCCCTGGCTGGGCACTATATGGCGGTGCAGTACCTTTTACTCCTTCCTGCACGGCTCTCGGCAGTTCCCAGCTGCTATGTTACATTCATCCAGTGGTATACCTATCTATTTTCTTCTTCTCTTAGCATGCAGTGCACTCCCAGTACCACATCTCCCTGGCTGGGCACTATATGGCGGTGCAGTACCTTGTACTCCTTCCTGCACGGCTCTCTGCGGTTCCCAGCTGCTATGTTACATTCATCCAGTTGTATACCTATCTATTTTCTTCTTCTCTTAGCATGTAGTGCACTCCCAGTACCACATCTCCCTGGCTGGGCACTATATGGCGGTGCAGTACCTTGTGCTCCTTCCTGCACGTCTATTACCAGCTGCTATGTTACATTCATCCAGTGGTATACTTATCTATTTTCTTCTTCTCTTAGCATGTAGTGCACTCCCAGTACCACATCTCCCTGGCTGGGCACTATATGGCGGTGTAGTACCTTGTGCTCCTTCCTGCACGTCTATTACCAGCTGCTATGCTACATTCATCCAGTTGTATACCTATCTATTTTCTTCTTCTCTTAGCATGTAGTGCACTCCCAGTACCACATCTCCCTGGCTGGGCACTATATGGCAGTGCAGTACCTTTTGCTCCTTCCTGCACGGCTCTCGGCGGTTCCCAGCTGCTATGTTACATTCATCCAGTGGTATACTTATCTATTTTCTTCTTCTCTTAGCATGTAGTGCACTCCCAGTACCACATCTCCCTGGCTGGGCACTATATGGCGGTGTAGTACCTTGTGCTCCTTCCTGCACGTCTATTACCAGCTGCTATGTTACATTCATCCAGTGGTATACTTATCTATTTTCTTCTTCTCTTAGCATGTAGTGCACTCCCAGTACCACATCTCCCTGGCTGGGCACTATATGGCGGTGCAGTACCTTGTGCTCCTTTCTGCACGTCTATTACCAGCTGCTATGTTACATTCATCCAGTGGTATACTTATCTATTTTCTTCTTCTCTTAGCATGTAGTGCACTCCCAGTACCACATCTCCCTGGCTGGGCACTATATGGCGGTGTAGTACCTTGTGCTCCTTCCTGCACGTCGGTTCCCAGCTGCATTGTTGAGTAAACACCAGGGTATGTATTGTTGTATTGTGGTAAACACAGCTAATTAAAGCTAATGACAGAGCATTAACACTGTGTACTCCAGTCTACCCCAGCACTCGGGGGAACCCTCTTTTCCACTCTGCAGGCAAAGGATAACCCCAAGGGACCGTTCTCTATCCTGTAAGGACTGTTCAGCACTGACATAGCAAAGGATTAGGTACATCTTAAATCTGATGGAAATAAGCCTAAATCTCTAGTCTATAAACCTGTGTACAATGTAGGCATCATGCCCTGGGGTTCCTTCCGTAGAAGGTGCGCTGTGCCTTTGCTGCTCGTTTCGGGGGGTTAATGGTGTGGCATCCCCGGGCCCCTCTGCACATCCGTTTTACCAGCACTGGTTTGGGGGAAGGAAGAGCAGTGGAGTCTGAGCCCCTGGGAGTCCGACACTGGCAGTGAAGTCAGAATATTACATGCAGGAGCAATGCGGTCAGGAGGATGTTGGAGACAGTGGTATAGGTTTTTCTTATATCGCCGTTAATGTATTATTTCATTTTTTTTTTTTTGTCCGTTTTGCTCCACTCAACCTCTTAAAGAATCCAAATCTCTCTGTATGTCCACTCCTGACATGTCTGTTTTAGTAATTACTTGCAGTCCCCATGTAATAATAATTCTGGAGCATCATTTCATAAAACTCTTATGTTGTGTCATTACTCTATTATGACTTCTAGAAGTTTATGGATTACCAGCAGTCTGCAAAAAAAGGTCCAACTGGGTGTTACCAAATGGCGGTGTGTCCTGCAAAGCACTAAATAGATAGTATCAAACTGTGCAGGGACATACCCCCAGCTGATAACACCTTGTTGGACCTTTAGTGCAGACTGCTGGTAATTTATTACTAAAATTCTAGTAGTAATAATAGAAGAATAGCACAGCATAGAGCGAGAAGAATAGATGCTTCAAAACTGTCATCACATGAGGAATGCAAGTAGTTACTAAAAACAGACATGTCAGGGACGGTGAAAGGTTCTCTGTAAATCCTCATATACAAAAATATTTGGATTCTTGTCAGTGGAACAAAATTGATAAAAAAGAAATAATATATTAACGGTGGTATTAAAAAAAATGCAACACGGTCTCTGACCCTCCTCTTTTTACAGGCATGGCCTGAGACCACATTTCCCCTTGCATGTAGCATTCTGACTCTTCACTGTTCTCTCCACCAGTGTCTCCATGAAATGACAGTTTTGGAGCATCTATTGTTGTGCCATTGCTCTATTATTACTACTAGAAGTTTATGAATTAATTCCCAGCCGTCTGCAATAAAGGTCAAACCGTAGGTTACCACTTGGGGGCGTGTTCTTGACATTATCCAATCAGTACTGCCGGTGGCAGACTGTGCAGGGACGCCTCCCCAACTGGTAACACCCAGCTGGACCGTTATTGCAGACTGATGCTAATCCCTAAACTTCTAGAAGCTAGAATACAGTAATGACACAACATACAGTTATGTGAAAAGCTGCTCCTGATTTACATGAAGAATGCAAGAATTTTGTAAAACAGACATGTCAGGAGAGGGGACAGGTCCTCTTTAATTTGCAGTCAGCGCAGGAATTATGTGGGTAGCATAAAATGTACAAAAAAAAAAAAAAAAAGGATGTGGAAAGCTGTGTTTCTATTTTTGGTATGTGGGCTATTCTGGTACCTGTATAATATAATGGATGAAACTGATTTCCACTACTTGTAGTCTGAACATGGTGCAGGAGCGTCACGTACCTTGCAGGACATTGTGAATATTGCAGAACATGAAGCCCCATTTGTCTCTAATGTGACTGTATGGCCTTCTTTTAAACAAATGATGTCCTTTGTGGAGAAGTTCATTAAACGTATTGATTGTTTTATATGTCCACTTTCTTTATAATGCCACTGCTGGTTTTATAAGCGGGAGCCCTGAATCTGACCTGCATTTATGAGGCAGCCCATTGTTTCCTCTCAGCCAGCAGTAAATCTGCCATGTTGGTACTACCAATGGACCCCCCACCGGGAAGCATTGTATGTGCTGATCACTAAAGACAGGCACTATGGTCCTCTACTCCCTTAAAGGGGTTGTTCAGATCTTTACACAGGATAGGTCGTCGCTATCTGATCGGCGGGCGTCCTACTGTAGCGGCCAGTGATGGAACTGTACAGCTCCATGATAAGACACAATGATATATTATGTGCTTACACCCCTATTGGTGCGGCTGCCGGTGCGTAGATGGAGACAGACATTAGCCCTGTTTACGTCTGGAGCGACTAACGCTCATTATACTGCCACACTAGTTTTGATATGCTGTTATAACTGGGAAGGCAGCCATTTTAAATCCAAAGCATACCTAAATTCTCTGAAATCAGTAGGGACTAGTAATATTAAAGGGCTTTTCCAAGGCTCCTGACATTGATGACCTATCCTCAGGTGGGGTCATTAATATCCAATCAGTGAGGGTCCATTTTGAACGGCACTAAGCTTCCTGATCCATTCACAGTGCTAATTCCAGTGCCGGAGACTGCGGGGAGCAGGTGATCGCTGGGGGTGCGGGGTGTTGGACCCTCATGGATTGGATATTAATGACCATCCTGAAGGATAGGTCATCAATGTCAGAAGCCTGGGAAAAAGTCTTTAGTAATACAAGTGCAATTAAAGTTTATTTTGCTATCATAGACAATGGGGGCATAACGCACCTCTGGGACCTGCACCTACACAGAGAACGAAGCTGGGAAAGTAGTGAAGGGTGCACTGCGCATGCGCAGCCGCCCTCCATTCATTTCTATGGGGCCGCGCTGGCTGAGCTATTTCCGTCGGCTCCATATGAAATGAATGGGAGTGGCTGATTGGGAATAAGCCCTTGGGTTTTAATTGTATGCGATGTACCTTTATACTCTGGACTGGACGGCACCCAACTAGACATCCTTTCAAGATTTCTGTTTTGATTGTACCTCAAATATTGTACAGATTACCTATGTGATATAGCGCATTGGGGATGCACTTCCACTGTGTCCCTTCGGTTTCTTCTTCTTTTTTTTTTTTTTATGTTTGTACTGCTAGCCTTCTTGTCTCATTTTTCTTAAATTGATATTGAGTAGCCTTGTAGGTTATATTACCTGTATAATATGAGACTAACGGCTGTATAATTGTTTTTACCCTGTTTGATAAAACAATAAAACTTTTTGGAAATGAAATGAATGGGAGTGGGGGGGGGGGGCTGCACATGCGCGGTGCGCTTCCCATTCACTTCTATGGGAGCAGCAGGGAGCTACGCTTGGTGGGGACAGACCCCGGGGAACTCAGGGTCCTCCAGCCACAGCTCTCCCCGCTCCATATCGTAGCGAAATGCCCCCATTGTCTGTGATGGGAATACCCCTTTAATGTCTTGTTGGTGTCCTAGTGAATTGAGATGGTCACCATATTATGATGTCATCTTGAAATTGAATGTTCCATTTATTAATAAGTAATCAGTTAACATGGATTCACTTTTCTCAGTAATGTTAAAGGGGTTGTCCCCCAAAAAATATTCTACAGTTTTCAAACCAGCAGCTGGATCTAATTAGAAATGTATAGTAAGCTAATGTATGTATGTATGTATCTATGTATAGCTAATGAGTTATTAGATTAAAGGCATCTGTCAGCAGTTTTGTACCTATGAGACTGGCTGATCTATGACATGTGCACTTGGCAGCTGAAGACATCTGTGTTGGTCCCATGTTCATATGTGCCTGCATTACTGAGAAAAATGATGTCTTATTATATGCAATTGAGTCTCTAGGAGCAACAGGGGTGTTGCTGTTACACCTAAAGGCTCTGCTCTCTCTGCAACTGTCACGCCCCCTCTCCACTTTGATTGACAGGGGCAGGCAGTGTAAATGTGATCACTCCTCGCTCTGACTTCTTGTAAAGTCAGTAAAAGTGCAGAGGAGGGCGGTGCAGTGGCGTAGCCATTTCATTTGGACGTATGTCTTTAAAGTTTGAACTTTCAGTGTCTGCTGCTGAGGAGCCGTTTGTCACTAAGTGACGTCACTGATGTGCCACCAAATGATGGTGACATCCCATGTACAACAGGCAGTTGTTAAAACAAAAAAGCCTGCAGACCCCTTGTGTAGAAATGAGTTTTGACTTGTTTTTCCTTTACTGAACAGGTCCCCCTGAGTGACAAGGCGTTGAGCTGGTGGGGTGTTAAAAAGGGTCAACCAGTCAAGGGGGTGCTCATGTAGGGACGTGGTTTTGTGGCAGGGTGGGTGAATGAAGACCAAGTTCAGCTATCAAATACGGTCAGCAACAGGAGCTATTCTTCTACATGGAGTCAATTGAGTCCTTGTGTAAATCATGTCTGGGTGGATATTCCCTTTCATTTTAGTTGACATGAATAGTTGATGATGGAGTTGTCAATTTATTTGTGTTTGTTCCTGTAGAATTTTTATTCTCTGAAGTGACTCTGGAGTTCTTTGCCGAATTCCTAACCAAAAACAGCTGTAGCTTATGGGAACTCTGCAGTACGTTAAAGGGAGGGGCGGATTGGCCATAGACCTTATAGGGAAGTGCTATTTTATCATGTAAAAAGAAAGTTACTACAAGGCACTTACTAATGTATTGTGATTGTCCATATT